>JALPQI010001167.1:0-145304 GCA_025490895.1 Thaumatotibia leucotreta | reverse complement strand
ACACGTTAAACGTCTCAGACTGGCAGCTTCGTATAATTAAGATAGAACTTCACTTAAGGTAAGTTCGTTTAATCTTATAATTACTTAAATTGTAGGAAACACCTTACACATACCTAACCAAAAAAGAACTTCAAACCCGACAGTCTATGGAGAATATCTGGACGCACGCGTGGAAGACGTTAAAATAAAAAGTTATAGTTTTGTTCAATTAATCTGCAAACATACAATTTATATATATATATATATATATATATATATATATAAATTGTATAAATTATATATATATATATATAAATGCATATATATATATATATATATATATATATATGCATTTATATTTTTACTTACACCTGGTACAGAACATAAATATAAAGGTATTCATATAGATCAACCTTATTCAAACACCTGTACTAACTAGTTCACATTCCTCTATTCAATCAGAGTGATTATGAATTTTCTTGTTGTGCATTCAAAATAGTTGCTAATTATTTGACATTAAAGGCACTAACTTTTCCAAAATCTCTTCTTTTTGCTGTTCTGACACCTCAACCTCTTAAGACATTGATTTTTAATTTAGTAATTAAGAAGAAGAAGTCCACTACTTTATATTTATTAATTAAAATTATTTTTATAAATACAGTCCTATGTCCGTTTCTGAAGCAACCTTCCACCACGTTTTTCAATAACGAACTCCTTAAGGTATAAAATTTATTATTTTTCATCACATTTAGCAAGTGGTAGAAACTACCCCAATTCCTTTACCCTAATTATTATTTTCTAAACATATAGAAACTATCTGTTTTGCCCTATGGCGAGCGTTTGAATAAAAATATTCCTTATATATATATATCCTATTCTTTGCGTCCTTTCATTATAAATAATTTAAACAGCCAGGAAAACACTTCAGTTATCAGATAATAAGCACTTAAATAACACTTCTCGTATACGACCTATGACTGACAAACGTATGAAAAAACAGGCAGATTCAAAAGTTTAATTTAGAAAAGGTACCGCAGGACAATTTCTAACCGAAATTCAAACACTTAAATATAAATATAAGGTTTTGGTATCCTAATAAAATTAAAATTTCTAAGGTAAAGTCAAGTAACTTAGCGATCTATATCAATATTTCTACGCTAAAGTCAAGTAACTTAGCGATTTATATCAATATTTCTACGCTGAAGTCAAGTAACTTAGCAAACTATATGAATTTCAAGTATCTTTCGCAAGATACTTGATTTCAAGATAGAATTAGGGTAAATACTTGACTTTAGCGTAGAATACCCCGTTGAAAAAAGACACTTGAATTTTTCAAAGTTCTGTAACTACAAAACTATTCAGTAGTCAAAAATAAATAAAATACTGAAAAATGTATTTTAAAACAGTGAATCGAATAATGTAAAAAAAATTTTTTTGATAAATTTCGAGATACTTGATTTCTGCGTAGGGCAGCCGCAATTTTGATCCCCTCATATCTCAAGAGTTATTTCACATAAATAAAGGTGTGAAATTTCATTTGAGACTTGTGGGTCATAGATTAACTTAGTCATTAAAATATTTTTAGTCTGATGATGACATTTAATACATTATTTTGCATGCTAGTATAATTATTATACATGTAGCAGAGTGTAGCAGAATAAGTCACTAATCGTCATCTACACCAGCTGTTGACGACATAATTATGTGCATACTTATTCTATGCATGGATTATGGATTAAATGGATGGGTTAATTGATTGGCATTGAAACATTTACAAACGGGCCTGCCTAAATGTTTACCAAAACCCCTTATTGTTAGGCAAAAAGAAGCTTCACGAGACTCAAAAGTCAATCGGATATCTCAAACACGCTCAAACCGACACCGAGAAACGATTTACAGAACTAATAAAATACGGGCGAAGCGTACCTAAATCACTACAATCGATTCTGGGATAGTAATCACGATAGAAGTTGCAGTTTCAAGTTGGATGAGTTGTGCAGAGAACCATTAGAAGTGACGTAGGTCTTGGCATGAGTGTATGAGTTTTAGGGTTTCATATTCATGTTGCTGTAAGAAGCGATCATATTTGTACTGGATTATATCTGGTCATATAGTATTATGTAGCCTGTCGAAGAAAATAGAAAACAAATGTTTATTGATATTGTTAATGAACTACATAATATATTTATTGAAAGCGCAGTTTAATATAAAAAAAAACTTTTTCAGTACAGATGGCGCTTTTTTTCGCGCTAGTGCAATAAGTGGTTAATTTTACGTTAGGTCGAAATCTTCGAAGGGTCATATCTACTGAAAAACGTCGTACGATACACGTGCACAAACGAAATTCGTAACTCACGTTGATTTATCTTCACTCGTTTCGTGAAATTTTTTTCGCACTTATGTCGTAATGCACTACTGTTGCACAGTGCACTGTAGAAAACAAAAAATATATATCGAAGTTACTATTTAGTAATCAAAAATGCCAATTTTGTACTCGTAGTTAATGACAATGACCCAGTACTTTTAGATAAAGGCTGCTATTATCATCAAATAAATAATCGTGTACGCCTCCAAAATGTCAGGATACCCGTGTAAATTGTATAAGTAGGCGAAAACAAAATAATATTGCCTACGCATACTTTTGTTAACACAGAGTTTTGTCGAAGTCACGTGGGAGAAAAGTAATTTCAGCAAAGGGTTTTTGTTACTGCTTATTTAATGATTATAAACCTCAAAAAATACCTACTTGAATGAAAATTTTCTACAAATAGACCTACTCGTTTCGCAAAGTTATACCCAACTAGCAAAATTTCGTCATATAATCGTCGCGGAAACGTAACATATTCAGGCTTTTAGCTTACGAAATTGGTCATAAAAACGTAATAATTACGTTTATATAACGCGATTTGGGCCCATATTACTCAGCTTTTTAGCCATATAAAAGCCATTTAACTGAAACTGCCACCACTTATCAGTCATATAATAATCATCGCCGTGACCACTTTATAGCTAACTAGCTGTATAATAGCGACTTATATAGCTTTTATATGACTTTTAATCATATAAGAGCCATATAACCGTTGAGTTAGTTATTTATTGATCATATAATTGCTACTTATATGCCAAATTTGTGGAATAAAAGTGTCTAGCGAAACAAAAAAGAAGACGGATTGACAACTTGCTCGTGCATATAATTTTGTTAGTGCTAGCTGGTGTAAACAAAATTAAATCACTTAATGCCGTTGAGTATGTTTTGACAGAGCTATCTAAGTAATATATGACCATGTTATAATTGGCATTATAAATTCTACCTAATGGTGAAATCGTATTGCGAATACCACTTTACTGATAAAGTATACTATATTTAGTAGTAAATAATGAACGCGCCACTTTAATTATTAGTTATTACAATATAAATTAAATAAATATTTTTAATTATTACGAAGGAATCTACTATATGACATGTTTACGATTAACATATCATATAACTGCTTCGTATTAGTTCTTATATAGCAAGTTTAGTTGTTTAAGCGCCATGACACCTACAGGTAGATACGTTAATCATATAAAAGTAACAGCTGAAACCAAAAAGTTCTCTAATAGCTATTATTTTTCCATTTACTCGAGCATAGGTCATATAAGATGTAATTATTCGACAAATAGTCAAGTAAGCGTCATGTAAAAGCAGGTTACTCAGCATTAATCTTATATGACTCTTTAGTCATAAAAGATGTCGAGATGCTGAATAAAACACTTTTATAAAACAAGATATATAATTAGCTGTTATATGACTTCATTCACAATAGTCATATAATAGCAACTGCGTTACGTTTACTCGACTTTTTCTCACAAGTCATAAGTCAGCTATATAAGTTTTTGCTACTCGGCAAAAAAGTCATATAAGCGTTTTATAATTGTGTCTTTTTCAGCAACTTCTTATATGACTCTTAAGTCATATAAGAAAGTCGTATAAACGTGTATATGACATCTTATACGACTATTATGCTATTGCTGTATAAGTTGGCTTTATACGACAGGTACTGTGTAATTTGCGTTTATATGACTTTTATACGACATATTGCTGTATAAGCTGGCTTTATACGATAGGTTCTGCGTAATTCGCGTTTATATGACTTTTATACGACTTATTAGCTGAGTAAGCTCAATGTTATATGACTGTTTTGCTAGTTGGGTAGTTACCTTCCTGAACCTGAAACACAAAACATCAAATTTCAAACATTTTATGGCCTACTCGGCCCATTCCAAACTCCCTGGAGCTTCCAACAAATTACTGCACTCGAGGCTTCGGCAAAAACGGACAACACAATTTCGTGGAGATTAATTTTGATTGCTAAACTTGGAACCTGGCTGAGCGTGATACGTGCCGTCATCGTCAGTAGATATGAGACGAAATTTATTCTGATACTGGAGTAAAACCTCTTCTAATGTAAAATATGACAATATAACCTTTACTAATAAGTCAACAAACGATGAAAGAATGAATGAATTGAATAGATGGCGTAAAACCTCATCTCCGACATACTCGTACATATCCATATTATGTACCTATGTACAATTGTACATGGATATGTACATAATCTAAGTAGGTATGCCGCAGTGCCCCCCGCTAAGTCAAGCAAAAAAGCGGCCTAGAAAAGGTTCTCGAAGCAATTCAGGTCTATTTTGAAACCTATTATAACCTTGGTTGAGGATGAATGTAAGCCCCTCTAGAACCGGGTCGTAATGAGAAACAGATATTTATTACAATCTGCAGTGTTATTCACTAAGAAACCGCCTTGCCCTCAGCGCTGTGTCAGCGCTGCGGCAGCGTCGAGCCTAAAAATGGTATTCACTAATGTACTTTAAACGACACTAGTGCTCGGCGACGAGTGCGGCGTGAGCTGGAACTACACTGCGTCGAGAGTTTGACGTTTAATGTACGAACTTCGTATTCTCTAACAAAAAACAGCGACGAACTCGCCCACAACCTCGCTCACAGCCTCGATTCTTAATGACAAATAAAACAGCTAGGATTTAGACAAGGCTGTCTCGACGTCGAGCTCGTTGACGAATGCAGCGTCGAATGTGTGAATAAGAGAATAGCATAGCTGACGTACAACGTCACTTCGATAAGAGTGGTCTAGAGTTCCAATTTGTTGAATGTACTTTAGACGCCTATAATAATTACTTAATGTAAAAGTTATCCATACTTAAAGCCTGTTCCATAATGCTCGGATAAACATAACCGTCAGATAAATTATCACAATTTTCTCTCCAGTCAAACAAAATAAAAGAATAGCTAACATTTATGCAACACATTTATTTTATTCAGGGAAGGTGAAACAAGCCTTTAACGTTTTAATATCTCTAGTTAAAAAGTAAATAAAGTGAAGTGAAATTTAATTTTGAATTGTTGTTGGGTGTCGGTAATGAAACGCCGCGTATAAAAGCGGTACATTCAACAAGAGATAATTGGGCCAGTCTGATATTTCAGTATAATTAATAACATTAATAAATCAACCCGAAATTCCAGCTTTAATGGGAAAATAAAAACGACAATTTAGATTCTGTTCAAGATGGAAGGTATTTCAGAGTTATGGAATTCTCTAGAAATGTTTGCTTGGCGCTTATGCGTGATTTAAGCACGTGATTTAATAATGAAAATTAAATTAGATAGAGTAACATACACTACGCAATAATTATATTTAAGAGTCCAACGGCCTGTTTCACCACCTGTCCAACGACCTGTTGATTGAGAAACAGGCCGATGGACTCTTAAATACCTACTATCCGTGTAAAAGCATATAAATAAAGGACACTAAGATTTATATGTCAGATATATTTTATCTGGGGATCATGAAACTGTCTTTTAGACTTAAGTACCTACTTACGTTTAGCTCGCTCATGCTTTAAACTATAAAACTTCGTTTAATTTGAAATAATGATAGCTCACATCTTTTGAAAATATTGATGGAGATGATACGTATTTGTAATTTATCAATACCCAACGAACTAGAGATACAATATTCGGTCGCTGTCAATACCTATTTGAAATTACGACATTCGTTGGCCCACAGATGGCATATATATACCATAAATCAAGCAAACGTATCTACTTAGCGTGTCAAATGAACTCAGTGAAATCCACTGAGTTGTCCGTCTTTTATCGCAACTTGCATCTTTCGGGCGTCAAATTTTGTAAGTTGAAGTGAACAAAAACATTAATAATGCCTCCTTAAGTAATATTAATTGCCAAAACACAAAAATATATGAATACTCAAGGGCCTGAAACATATTTAAAATAACAAGGCAAGTAACAACTTCAGTACAAAATCTGACACGCTCGGCCGCCATACAAATGAGTGAACTTGTTTCTTCTATCCAAATCTAATTCTGTGCCTTGGCGATTAATTTGATTTTTAATTTATAGCGTGCCAAAGTCTTACACGAGCAATAAATTAAATTCAGTATAGGATTCACTAGTATCATTGTTAGTTATGAGTTTTTTAGTATCTGTAGTAGTCTTATATGTATACAGGGTGTAAGTCTAATACGGGCGAAGCTCTTAACGGGTATTAGTTTACGACATAATAAGTACATTCAAATAACTTTTACTTCAAATTAAAGCAACAAAATTTTCCATACAAAATAATTCGGCGCGCAATGTAGAGTAACATACGCGAGTTAAGCACTCGTTGACAGCTAATTTCAAAAGCAGATGACATAACTGCCATATCAACAATAACAAATGTTCGTACCTACATTGCTGCTCCGATAATCTTAAAAAAATTCTGTGGTGTCGTAATTAAGAGTAACTTAAAAAAACCTTGTAATCCATGATTACACAAATGAATCCCATGCCTGGTTTAATTGATCGCCCGTATTAGATTTACACACTGTATAGGTTCGCCATGTTTGTCCGAGTATCCGTCTATCTGTCTATCCATAGCATAGCTCCTTAGCCGTTAGTTACTTGTGTCCTATAGTGTGGAGTTTCGTTGTTCAACAAGAATAAGTATCCCAAAATAAAGTTTTTTTCTAAACTCAATATCTTTGAAGATAATCGCACCGTAATAAAAACAAATTGTGTGTCCCCCTCTTACTTTCGATCCGTGGGACCCAAAATATAAAAAAAATCATGAATCAATGAAGTAGGCTTCATCATCATCAGCCGCTCAGTTCACTGTGCCTGTGCACTGTTGTGTGTAAGCCTTCCCTATTAAATATGCGTTAGGTATGGACGCACTGGGATGTAAAATGCGCATAATCGCCACGCTAGACAAGACTCCCGAAACAACTACGGGAAGAGTTTGAGGTTGACCTATTCTTACTGTTGCCAACAAACACCGACAATTAACTGAAATGAAAAAACATCAATGAAATAATTTAGTATTTTTACTTAATCAAATCAAATTTAAGCTTAAAGTCAACAAAACGACATCAGTGCGTAAGCAAACAACAATTAACGAAACATTCGAATCCACTCTCAACTCGCTGTTGAATAAATAAGCCCGCTGAAGAACTAAGGATAACAAAACTCAAGAGCAAAGTACCCGAAACAAACTAAGTTACCGACTTAAATTGACGTCTTCAGAGAAACTCAGAATATTAACATTTGAAGATGTTACATAGCCAAGACAATCGTATTTTTTTAAATGAATACCTACCTAATTGTCAGCCTCCGTAGCCTAGTTGGTAGTGAGTAGTGACCCTGCCTACGCAGCAGCTGGAGGTTCTGGGTTCGAATCCCGGCAAGGGCGTTATTTGTGTATTTATTTATTCACCATAAGAATTTGTACCTTGGTCGTGGTTGTCTATGTATTTAAGAAATGTATGTATCTAATCTATTATATTATCGTCGATTGGTACTCACATCATAAGCCTTAATTGAGCTTGCCGTGGGACTAGGTCGATTTGTGTAAGATACCACTTTCTTGCCTATTTCAAAACCATGAAAATACTTAAATGTGAAATGTTTCTCTTTACCTGTGTCACGCGCACACTTTACGTCAATATTGAAATACATATCAGCGTCGATGGCAAAAAATGTACGTAATTAGGGGTTTTAATGGAAACAAAATTTAACGTTATGTTACCTTTATAGTTTGTATCCCTTTCCGACCGGTTTGATATAATCCTGCAAATTACTTTGCAAAAATCCTGTCACCAAGTAAATTGTATTTTCGAGCTCAAACCTAAACCAATTGAATCTGCAGACACTAGCCGACACGTAAAAGTAGCAAATACCTTAGGGCGGCCGCATTAGTCAGTAGCAAGACAGCGTTGAAGATGACGATGTATTTTGGTGGGAGTAGTAGCACAAGTAAAGTTCATAATTTCATATATTTTTGGTGACAAATCTTCTATTTATTGAGTGATACTTACTCTTAAAGAGTTAAACGTTTTTATTTAGCACAAATTAGAATAGAATTAAGTGATTTCGTGTAAATAAATAATAAGTGCACAAAATTGTAGGTAGCTCGTAAATCGTTCGTCATAAATATTTGCACGGTTATGCAGAATCGGTCTTTGCGCATAAAATTAAACCAAGAAAGATAGTCATATGTTTTGAAGAATTGGTAACATATCTCGTCTAATTCGTTAGATACATATTTCACCGTATTTCAATTAGCGTATCCAAGGAACTAGGGTTAATAATACCTTGTACTTTCATCTTCTTTAGGCACTCCATAGTTGTCCATACCTAATCTTATCTCTCGAATTGCTTTAGCTTTGCTATTATGAATGTTGCTCTTTTGAAATCTGCTTAAGTTTTGATTATTTGTGGATGAAGAAAACACATTGTAGAAGGACGTCCAATCTTGATAGTTTCCGGCAACCTTTGCTATGTCTATCTTCGGAAGCTTCACATCATCACTAAAGCTAGGTGTGAGATTACTGCTTATTCTGCTTGTGCACGACGTAGTACTTTCTAGCATATGCTTTTTAAGTATTAAACCAAAAATATTTTCTTTTTGGCTATTGAAACCCGTTAATTCCATTCACATCTTCAAATCTATTGTTGAATTACTGCGGAAAACTCAATGTGTAGTACCTAAATATCGTTTTTTTTCTTGTGTAAATTTGTATAATGTAATGTGATTTCCAGATTCGTCGTTTTTCTCAGTCAGTAAAAGTATATATTGCAAATAGTACTGATTATTACACATCGACTGCAAAAAATCCTCGCTTTAATCCATTCATCATATTGTTATTAGATTTGATAATGCGTTTTATCTTCTCCAAATCATGAAGTGAAAATTTTGATATTTATTTTCTAATTTACCTCCTAAAAGTAGCCCTCATATATTATTTAAAACTCATTTTTTACGTTCCACATCCATCGTTGGGTCACCAACTTACATAGGTGTGCGAAACTACAACTCAATCTGCCCAGTAGTAGTGTCGGAGTAAATCGGTTGTAACAGACGGACAGATAGACACGCCAGTGATCCTATGAGGGCACCGTTTTTTTCTTTTTGTGGTACGGAACCCTAACCATGTAAGATTTCTTATAATCAGGGCCCGTAACTTTCATGCCGATGACATCAATTTGACGTCACGCTCCATCTAGGGTGATCCGAAATAGTTTTATTGTTAAATATTAATCATTAGTCGTTAATCATTTTAATCATGTACAAATAACTTCAAAAGTAGTCTTTTTACACGTGAAATAAATAATACCTACTTGATACGTGCTTTACGTTAAAGAGGAATTCCGTTTTCTACGTAAATATTGAAATGTGCTAACAATATCATTAAATAAAATGTATGTATAAAAACAAATCAAATAATTTTACTTATGTTTCACGTATCAATATTTCACGAGTAAAATTTACTACTTTTGAAGTTTTTTGTACATGATTAAAATGATTGATGACTAATGATTAATATTTAACAATAAAACTATTTCGGATCACCCTAAATGGAGCGTGACGTCAAATTGATGTCATCGGCATGAAAGTTACGGGCCCTGCTTATAATAGAAAGTTTTTCGTTAAATAATGTGTTTTATTAATGATTTTAGGTATGTCTATACTAATTTGCAAGATCTTGCATTTAAAAACAGATTCTGAACGTCACTTTCTTGCATGCGATTTTTTTATGATAAAAGCAATTCGATTTTTTAAATTATTTTTTACAAGTGTTGGAATATAATTTTAAACGATCTACATGCATTTTTGATAACATTTTAAAAAATGTTTGTCTCGGTCGTAAAGGGGTATGGCAAAATTTAGTTTTGTATTAGAATGGAAACGATAGTAATTTTTGTTTCGATTAAATAAGCCCTTAACATGCTGCCATTAACGGCTGCTCAAAATTAAAAACAAGTAAGACCATTTTTGGCCATTTTATGTTTTTTAGCCCATACGATTCCTTGTCTTAAAATACATATTTCTGCATTTTAATTAATTTTTTTTCTTCATAGTTTTCAGTTATTTGAAAAAAATAAGTTTCAAGTATCTCAATTCGATCAAATAAACAACGTTAAAATAAAGCATCTGGACTAAAACTAAGTGAAAATCAAGTAAATAGATTCCTTTTTACTTGTTTTTAACTTAGTAATATGCGAGATACTGGTTTTTATTGTTGTGTGACTGTTAATGAGGAATAGATAACTCGCCAGTTACTTGATTACGACTTCTTTGGATAGGTGACTTAATTGGTTTTAATTTGAATATATACTTGTCTATTTCATGTTTTAAAGATACCCTACATTTTAAAACGACCATAATTTGAAACATGATCTCATTGTCATTTACATCTATACGTTACGTTGCAAGTCCAGAACATATTTATTGTACTTATTGCCTAATCTTATTGGAATAGTGATGTGTGGCGTTAATTAAATACTAACAATGGATCGGATGAAATTAGCACATGTAAGAAATTTGGTCGCCATGAGTTTACAAAGCCAATCGTAAGTACATACCATACACATGTAACGTAACTGCTAGGTAGGGGAGACCGGGGCAAGACCGGATAGTTAAGAAAAAAATCGACTGATTATGGAAATTATAATGTTTATTAAAAATCTCTTACAACAAAAGCAACCCTTATAGTTTTAACTAACATATGTTTTATCTTTTATGGCACTAAATCACTTATTTTTTTTGCAATTAGGAACTGGTTGTTACATGTAAAAAATCCCGTTTTGCCCCATCGTTGGGGCAAAATGGGAAACGCTATCATCGTCATCATCACCGTCTACACTTGCACGAGTTATGGGCCCAACCATAGCACACACTGCAAATAACCCATCCTTCAGTGGACTGTGAATAAGTACCCACAATATATGCAAGTACATACAATCATCAACGTCTTCAGATGAATTTACATCCGTGTCACTTTTTTTTGTTTGTTGGTCTGTCTTACGCCTATAATTTCGTACCATTTTGACTGCAAATAAATATAAAACAGTTTTATAACCAAATTTGAAATTTTCAATATACTATCTACTCATATGGGGCAAAACGGGATAGTATCCCATTTTACCCCGACCATTTTGCCCCAACGGACAGATTTTACAAAAATATCAACAGTTCTAACCTACAAAATAATTGTTCGTAAAAGCAACCTAAATTCGTTAGTTTTACACTGATGCAACATGTATATAGTAAGGAATAACAATAGCACTGATATCTACCTTTATGCCCATCGATCAAAACCAAAGAACTTCTTAACAAATCATCAAAAATCAGTTCTTTCTTGCTGTGCAACCAAAACAGGTAGTGACACGCACCCACCGCTTTGACTCGTGTGAGGCGACGGAAGTTGGTGCGAATGGCGCTGTGTCGTGCTCTATTGCGCGCACCAGTTACGCACACAGGTACATTTCCCGTTCTGCCTAGGGCTCACGGTACACGTGTAACCCGCCAAACCGGATACCCGTGTTCTTAAGCCCGACGGTACTAAGAACCCGAAATACACGAACCCGCCGGGTACCCGTGTCCGTGTCCAATACACGGATACCGTTTACACGAAACCGCGTGCTACCCGGGTACCCGGGTACTTAAGACCGAACCCAACGGGTTCGAAATAATTTGAGCAAATGCAAATAAGGTCTATTATTGAATGTAACCTGGAGATTCGTTCGACACTACAAAACAAATTTGTTCAGGAAAGGTCAGCCGATATAACTCTTTTTTGTTTTTATAAATTTTGACTCTATCTGTTACGCAATAAGGTCTATTTGACACAATTAGATTGATACATAACTTTACCATTAAAAAGCAGACTTTCTATGCATACACGGGTTCTCGTCAAGGACGTCCCCAAACCCGCGGGTAATTAAAGTCCGTGTAAATAATACCCGTGTACCCGTGCAGACGGGTATTATTTACACGGATTTTAATTACCCGTGTAAATCGGGTCAGAAACCCGTGTACGTGTAACACGAACACGGGTATGAGAAACGTTGACACGAAACCCGGACACGACCGCGAGCCCTAGTTCTGCCCCGAGCTTCGTTTTGCTCCGGTCTCCTCTATTGTGTTTTATTTTTTATCTTAACCGAACAGTTATATTACTTTTATTGCATTAATGAATAGAATTTTAACTGTTTAATTTAACTGGCATTTTGATCTATCCATGATCCAAATATACCCTACGTAATGATTTCTTTCCACGTATCTTTATGACGTATCTTTGTTATTCCGTACCGGAAGAGTAAAAATGAAACGCCATTACTAAGCCTAAACTGTCTCTTCATATGTCACCAGGCTGTATCTCGTGAATCATGACAGCCTAGCAGTTAAGTTCTTTCGCCGCTTTTATAACATTAAATAGTAAAATAAAATTAGCATAAAATATTATTTATTAATTTAAATTTAATTAGGTATCTTGATGTAGGTATATGTAAAATTTTTTACATATACCTACATCAAGATAGTCTACGTTAAAAACAAGGGCTTACTTGTTTTTAATATAGACTTTTTTTAACATTTTGTGATTGTTACCAAGTTAAAAACGATTTTCAGCTGGCTATCCTAGATGACTTCAGTTACAGTGGTATAAAAAACAAGTAATATATACAATGATGTAACTAATAAATGTCAAAAAAAATCATATTGATATCCCTAGAACTTTTTGAGAAAATGTCTTTTAAAGTTAAAATACGTTTTTTGGCTCTCCTGTAAAATTCACTAAAACCCTCTTACTTGTTTTTAATTTTGAGCAGCCGATTGCAAAAATAACCTGAAGGTATAGGCACATATATAATATATGTACCTATACCTACAGGTTTTTTATAGCTTGCCAAATTTTATTAAATTGCAAACAAAACCTGTAGGTATAGGTACATATATTATAAATTGTTTTATTTTTTCTTAATGGTGTCAATTTTGGTAAGCTATCTCAGTGACTCCACTTGAGGCAACAATTCCTCAAAACTTTAGAATTAACATGTTCTCGAGTCCACAGACTAATACTCCATGCGCAAGACGCGAAATTTATAATTTAATTTGAAGTATGAATATACGAAAGACAAGTTTACTGAGCAATTTATGTAACTATTACCAGGATTACGAAGGCTGTTAAGCGATCTCTCGACTAAATGAATGTTGACTGACGGTATCCTGCGAATCCTGCAAATGCAGCTGTGTGCACAATTAGTGCGGCGCGGTCCGGTAGAATGGACTGCAGAATTTATTTGAGTTGCGTTTCAAACTTAATTACTCTACCGTCGACGAAGGCTAGATTGAATTTGCCTTGAAATTAAAAGGCTTAATGATTTTTTCGGCAAGCTTCACCTACCATCGCATTTCCCCAATTTTATAGATTTTTTTTAGTATCGTTTGAAGTTTTAAATTTTGTATGGAAAATATTTTTGCATGGTAAGTATGAAATAAATATATTTATTTAACGGATTTCATGTTTTTGATAACAATGTGATAAAATTTCTAAAAAGTAGTCATAAAAAAAAAGGAATGCTGGAACAAGTACAATTGAAATTTCGGGGACCCCAATGCCTCCGTGTCTTATAGGAAGGGAGGCAAAGTGTCATTGGTTATTCTCCAAATCCATGTTAATGACCGATGAAAGGGTTGTTTGTATCACATCATCAAGTTTTTTCAAAAGTTCGGGATATATAAAACCAGGGGTGACTACAACTAAGGGCGTGTGTGAATTTTATGATGTGACCAAATTGTAAAAGTATAAAAAACGCCCGTCGATTAACGTTTAAAAACTGTTACTACTACCGTACTCTTGTTTTCTCAAATAAAAATACTAGAAGCAATCGAATGCCATTCGGTAATCGTATAGAGCCTCGTGCAAATTATGAACATACGCATTTCGCAATATGACACTTTACGTGCTTGCTCTGGGCTACTTTACTGCCAAACACGACTTTATTCCAAGCAGTTACAGTGTAGATTCTTACAAAATAGCTAGTTGAATAAGAGGTTTAAAGAGATAGCAGTCGCATTGCCAATTCCATTATTAACAAGCTTTAATCAGGATACCTACGTTTCATAACTTGCCGGGTGAATTCGCTTGGATGGCATTACGTTTAATTAACGCCAATGATCGTAATCTATTCCTATCAGTAAATCCACGGGATTTACGTACAGCAAACGGCTTTACAATTTACCTTTGAATTTAGCCAAGTGTTAGCTTATTCTTTAGAAACATTTAATTTAGTTTCCCAAAGTTTGTTTGCCGGTTATAATATATGATGTTTCGAATCGAATTTCAGTCACTTGATGGTTACCGATACCTCAGCAATTTATACAAACATAATATGTATTTAAATGATAATGCAATACAATATTCTAATGATAATATCATACATGTGGCCTGAAATAGACTCAAAAAATTACTACAGGAACATTAAAAAACTTTATCGAGTTAGGGTTCATTATTAATGACGCTGCTGCCCATCATCAATCTTTTATAAACGAATGACATTTCAATCCCTTAGTTGACTTTGAAGAGTTAGGGTTGTGTCAAGTTTATTCCTACTGCCGACACCACACGGTAAACTTTGTTACTTTTATTACATCATCCTCATCGGAGTACGAAAATTTATATTTTTTACAAATAAAATATTATTTACATAAATAACAGTACTAATAATATTTGCGCTAAGGCTGCCAAAGGCTATTTGGCGTGCAGATTCTGCAAGTGTTATTTGCACCTTGATTTGCTTTTTATTTGGTATTTTGTTTGTTTAATTTAATTACCTGAATATATATTTTGTTTGAATTGCTAATTTGTTAAGTTCATTACAATAAATCGGTACCTAGATATTATATTACTACTTACGATTACCCAGTATTTATTACTACCTAATTCTTGAAGCATGATATGAAATTGCTTGATACTTGTTCTAAGCGTCACATAATAATTTAATCTTGTCCCTTGTTCGTCGCATCGCGTTTAAGTGATCCAAAATTACTGAAACCTAATTAGCAAGCTAGAAACCCACGTTCTGTTCGCAGAATGCAAAGCATTCGAGTCAAACAACGGCTGGAAATTCCGTTCTAAAGCTGCGTCCTAATTGTTCACGAAACGCGTCGACGCATATGGAGCGTTCCGTTCCACGTTAGTGCAGTGGCGGGACTAACGTTGATCGGTATACAACGAACTGCGGTACATTTTTATAACATGCGCTCAATTTCTGGGTCTTGATCCTTTTTTGGTTTCAAGCACCCTCATTTTATAACGAATTTATTTAAATTAAACCAACTATTTGATTGATTCAAAAATGGACTATACAGGGTGACATCTGGGTCGTAGAACAAGAATGAACTGAGTGCTAGGGATGGGAGACAACCAACGAATCGTGAACATGTAGTTCATTAATATGACTTAATTAGTCTTTAATTCCATCATTAGCCTATGATAGTCCACTGCTGGACGTAGGCCTCTTCTATTAACTATGCGTGTAAACGCATTAGGAGGAAAATACCCATAATCGCCACGCTAGGCCGGCGGATTGGCGATCGCAGTAATGTGTCCACTATGATGACGCTGCTGCCCATCGTCAACCTTTTATCAAATAATGGTCAGTGACACTTCAATCTCTTAGTCGACTCTTACGACGGAGGAGTTGGGGTGGTGACAAATGTATTTTAATGCCATTACCAGTCTTTAATTGATTGTCAAATATCAATTATGTAATATATTTAGGAGATTTCTTTGGTTGTCTCCATAGCTAAAGTTGCTCCGCGTGACCATCCCTAGTCCCGTAGTTCACTCTTGCTCCACGACCCAGATGTCATCCTGTATACTTTTTCAGCATTTCTTAAATTATGTTTCCGTGTTTATTCATCTAACATCAAAATAGCTAGCCAAGGAGAAGGATTAAAACGAGGCCAAGCAATCAACGAGTTGATTAAAATCCTTACTAAGCTAATTTTAGGTCTTCCGCAGCGACATTCGACGGGCTGCCACCACAATCTGCAATGGAGTTAATGATCTAGAAAAAATGACTATGTAAAGTTTTCTGAAGGTATGAATATTATATTTTTCCCTGATAGCCGTCGTGTTCGGTTCACGATAATGCGGCTGTTTTATTTTTATTTTCTATAAAATATTACTAAACGTTTTTTGAGTGAGGTGGCGTTTGTGCAGTTTTATGGATGAATACGTATAAAGCTTAATGCGTTCGTCAGTAATCAATACCTACAATGAAATAGAAAAAAATCTGTCACCCGTGTCATTCTATCTTTTTTTATTATTTTATTGTACTTGTTGCAGACGAAAGCTTTGTTCAATCATAAAACTGAAAAAATGTCATCTCACTCACTTAAAAGTAGAACACATTATAGGACATGAAAATAAAAAAAGACGCATTTTCCTGAACCCTAAACGGCTATCAGTTGAAAATATAATATTCATACCTTCACAAAACTTTACATAGCCAATTTTGGGCTCAATTAAAAGGATTAAATAATAAAACAATTTTGATAATTTAGTCCCTACAATACAGTGGCCGTCAAATATATCGGAGCGGTCAAGGTGCTCAAAATTATTTGAACAAGCATTTTTAACAGCATAACATTACAGTCTTATAGAAGTATGTTCCGACGCCCCCCAAAAACCCCGTGCTACTGCGATATAACTGATGACGACTGTACAATAAATCGGAAAAGAAACAAGCAGGAACTAGGATGCATCAGGACCACATCTTTTACAAAATAAATTTTAACAATACCTTTTTTTTTTTTTTTTTTTTTTTAATATATTTATTTTCAAAACTACAATATTTATGTACATAGGTTAAATCTAACTAATCTACTTAACCTAACCTATATCTAAGATTGGCCCTTGTGGCATTGTACCGAGGATGCTGGCGGCATTTCCTCGCTGTATCGCAATACTGATGCGTTGTGCGAGGAAGTCGCCAGCTCTTCGGTCTCTAGTTACATCAACCAGACCTTGGTAACACACATTATATGAAAATATAATATGTCAAAAGTGTTCTCATCAAATCAATCCACACTTAAGCTAAATGAAATAAAAGAGCTAGATGTAGCGAACTATTTTCTAATGTAATATTCCATTACAAAGTCAATAACTTCAGTATTTCTGTCGATTGCTCACATACTTTTACCATACACGCCATACACAGGTATTTTTTTATACTAGAAAAGCCGCATACTTTTACCCGGTTAGGGATTTGTTACTTTACCGAAAAAAAACCGGCCAAGTGCGAGTTGGACTCGCGCGCGAAGGGTTCCGTACCATTATCAATTTATTATTTAAAAAATACAGTTAAATCAACCTACCTCAAAAACTATACGAGATAATTTAATGAAACCAAAAATCGTTGATAGAGTTTATTAATGTGCATAACATATATTTTTTTTAGAATTTTATATCGCGTAGTTTAAAAAATAGAGGGAGGGGGACACATTATCAGACTTTGAGAGCTGATATCTCGAAAACGATTTGCTTAAATAAAAATTAGATCTATAAACCTTCATATCATTTTCAACGATCTTTCTATTAATACCCCACACGCTTATATACAACAAAAAAAAAAATTCTATCCCTCAGTTACATGTATGGAGGGCCCCCACCCCAATGGATTTTTTTACAATTTAGTATCATAATCCTGTAGCGGTTCATACAACACATATTCCAACCAAATTTCGTTACTGTAGCATTTATAGTTTCCGAGTAAATCGGCTGTGACAGACGGACAGACGGACAGACGGACATGACGAATCTATAAGGGTTCCGTTTTTGCCATTTTGGCTACGGAACCCTAAAAAACAGTATACCAAATAGCCTCTCTACTAATGGCTGGGATTTTAAAATCCCAAGCCCAAACAGACTTACTCGGTATTCTTATCTCAATAATATAATAAACAAACATAAAAAACAATATTGTAACATAAATTAATAAATTCAACAAATACTCAAGGTTTAAAATATAACCAATCAATATATTTAACAGTATCGTTTAATTTGTGTTTTTAAATATATACTATAATTTATAAGAATGTAATAAGATGTAATATACCAATGAAAAAGTAACAAGTTCACCAACTTACGAGGTGGGGCTCGAACCCATGAACTCCGCTTTCGTGGCTTATCAGTTTCGTGTACCGCTCGGCCAATTGGTATTGATTATAATTTAAACAAATACTTACTACGAATATTCAATTCGTAACGAGAAGAGTAAGGGGAATGATTCCTACAGCAGATTACGGATTTTTATATTTAATCGCCTCTTAAATACGGAGAGATAATATTTATGTGGTTACTACCTACTTTAAAGCTATACATATTTTACCATCCGCCTGAAACGTACAATTTCATCCATGAGGTTTTTTAGGTTATAATCGCATACATTTTGTTTCTTCGCATTTGCATTAGTGTGTCTGTGCTCGCAGCTTTGCTGACATGCATGAATAAATAATAGTGCCTAAAAATAAGCTACACGTACATGCCAGAAATGTTGATCCGATTCGATATATTTTTAAATTATTTGTACATTGGAGTAAGCCTTTTGATTAAAAAAAAACCGGCCAAGTGCGAGTCGGACTCGCGCGTTAAAAAAAATATGTTATGCACATTAATAAACTCTATCAACGCTTTTGGTTTGATTAAATTATCTCCTATAGTTTTTGAGGTAGGTTGATTTAACTGTATTTTTTTAATAATAAATTGATAATGGTTCCCTACCATTATCAATTTATTATTTAAAAAATACCAAAAACCAACCAAAAATCGTTGATAGAGTTTATTAATGTGCATAACATATATTTTTTTTAGAATTTTGTGTTGCGTAGTTTAAAAAATAGAGGGGTGGGGACACATTTTTCAGACTTTGACAGCTGATATCTTGAAAACGATTTCCTTAAATAAAAATGAGATTTATAAGCATTCCTATCATTTTCAAAGACCTTTCTATTAATACCCAACACGCTTATATACATCAAAAAAAAATATCCCTCAGTTACATGTATGGAGGGCCCCCACCCCAATGTTTTTTTTTACAATTTAGTATCATAATCCTGTAGCGGTTCACACAACACAATATCCTTACCAAATTTCGTTACTGTAGCATTTATAGTTTCCGAGTAAATCGGCTGTGACAGACGGACGGACGGACAGACGGACATGACGAATCTATAAGGGTTCCGTTTTTGCCATTTTGGCTACGGAACCCTAAAAAGTAAATATTAGCGCCCTCCTCATTATGAAACGAGAATGTTAAAGCAGAGTTCTCTCAGAACAGATGTATCTGTCACATAAAAACCAAATCCTGACGCATATCAATATCAAATAATTATGTTACTTTAAAATGTATGAAATTACTAATAGGTAGTTAGGAAGAAGTTACAACATTAGGCTAACCATAGGTGGAATATCTACAGAACTTGACTGTAGTTGTCGACATGAAAAAATGATGAGGATCGAGTAGTCGGCGTCATTAGTCCTCTTAAAGGGCATAATACATACAATTACCTACCTGATGGATCAATAGCAAAAGAAATGTTCCTAATTAAAGGCGGTTAAACTTCTTGACGCCACGTCAAATACCTACAAAAGCTGTCACTCACACCCCATGTCAACATAATGTCAAAATTTCAATTGAATTTTACAAACATGCGTGTAGGTACCATATTTTTCTGTGGACCAAGACTTATATATCGGTTTTTGGCGTTGAATCTGCGGTGACAATATATCAGTCGTCGCCATCCAAAACGTTAACGTCATAATTTTTGTATTACCACGTTCATTTTGTGTAATAACTTTTGGCACTGAAAAAGGGCGACAAAATATAAACTTTCTATGAGCGATCAACAATACAAACCTATATCTTCTAAATTTCCACCCTTTTACTACTGCCGAAGGTTTAGGGACAGAGTATACCATATATTATAGTTTGTATGATTAACTTTCGTGACACAATTGACGCGTTCGTGATTTTTATTTTAATTAAGGCCTTAATTATGTTTTTTTTTGCTATCGACCCTGATACATTTATTTGTACCTGCTCACTTAGTGTGATTCGACAAAAGGTCAAATAAAACCAAATCACTTTGACATTTTGATATTCAAATCCGCTCCTAGTCCGATGAAAATATGTAGGTAGTAGGTAAATAAACGACAGCAGACCCGTACGTTTTCCGAGCGTGTAGCAATATCTGTCTCTCACAAGTCCGTTGTACTGGATTCTTGCTCAAAGCTGTCATTTCACGCTTTTTCACTTCCCTCATTGTTCACTTGCAACAAAGCCCGCTGTTGTTTTTGTTTGCTATAGCCATTGTCAGTGTCTTATCTGTACTAGGTCCAGCACGTGAATGCTACCGGGATGTTTCAGTTTTGTACCGACTTGTTGAATACCTTTTATTAAAAAAAAATATAATACAGACCTAATTACCTTATTTTTGTTTTAGACCACAAACGCTACAATTTCTAAATTTCAGATAATTATAATATATAAATAGCAAAAAAAAAATTAGTGAATAATTTACAAAGAAGTTAAAACTTGTAAGTATTTGAAAGAATAAATGACAAGACAAGTAAAGTGGTAAAAGTGATGATAGCTCATGGTAAAAGTGAAATAATGTATGGCGGCTACGAAGGTGCGAACTATTCTTTTGCGCAACTTCCAGCAATAGCACACACGACACTACTTCGCAGATAGCGTTTCCATGCAATGCTAAATTGAGGAGAAGCGAACATCAATTACATATGCACACATGCCTTAGGGTCGAGGCATGTGCAAACGATGCTTGTAACGCTCGAACTGTTCAATAATATGAGCAAAACCGGCTAAAGTCTGGTAAAACTGGATTTATTACCTACTATAGCGAATAAAAATAAAACACGGAGTACAAGTTTATACATAGGTTTACATACAGGTAGGTACTTTCAGCTCTTGAACAAGATAGATCCTGACGAATTTATGAATATTTACTTATAGTAAATTGAGAGAAAAGAGTGTGTATATCATCTCGTATAAACAACTGTCTACACATTTGAAACTAGATACTTAAATATTCATTTCTACTCCACCCAGTTGCAACCAAACACTAACAACTTCAAACATACAATACGTATCAGGCACAGAAATTTTGATATGGATGCCTTTTGTACGTTAAGAATTTCTTTTGTGCAATAAAGTTTAAATAAATAAATAAATAAACATATACGGGTATATGTCAAAAAATGTAAATGTGTACATATACGGGTATATGTCAAAAAATGTTGGCCGTCTATTTCTTTCATGTGTCCGGAGAAAAAAGATAGGGATAATTTTATCTGACGGATATAAATTTATCCAGAGATTGCGTGAGTAGTTATTGTGTTGTTTTGTTTAAATGGTTGTATAGCAGTACAGTCGAAAATAAGGAACTAAATTTTTTTTAATCTATGCACTTTGCAAGCCCCGAGGATATTACTGTCAAGTAACTTGATGGAACTTATTTTACAAAATGGTATACGTACATCAATCTTATTTTGTATACGTTATTCAACCTTTTTGTACACCTCACGTTTTTCAGCCCGCATATTCGTTGTTCGCGTACATTACACAATTCATTTTTAATTTAGGTAAATCGAGGACAACAACGTGTCAGGTGAGCGGCTGGCTAGTAAATAGTCCGGAAACTCCGCATTCGGGCTACAATTTTATGTCACGCAATGCGGGTCACAATGAGCTTGTCCAACAAAGCCAAAAGAAACTCATATTTCCATTGTCCGCCGTGAATTATAACAAATTACACTTACCTTTACAAATTGAAAACGGTAATAATTCATTCCCATTATTTTGGTGCTGTTGTTTAGTTATCGCTCATTGACGTTTGACAATAAAAAAGTTATAAAGCCACAATAAATTATCATTGAAAAAGTGTGGTGCCAAGTACTCGTAATGAAGTGTTAAAGAAGAAAATGGCCAGACACACTGAGACACAAGCGTATAATAGGTACAGAATTAAATATAGATGGGCAAATGTATGATATTTTTATAATTAATAATGAACTGAATTTTGCAGTAGGTATTTGATTTATACGCACTTCAGTACGCAGTAAGCACTTCTGTTTACGTATATTGTTTCCATTTCAAATGAAGATCAAAATAGCGTGGAAGTAGAAAACTATCACAGATTCGCAAGTTCATACAATGTTTCGCGTATACTCGTATATGTATGTTCTGGAAAATATAGCGACGTCATATGCCTACATTACCGCATTAGCTGTAAAGACACTTAGGTGACATTTAGGTCGTTGAGCAGGAGTGAACGTAGTACTAGGAACGGTCACGCTTAGCAACTTTCATTATGGAGACTATCAAGAAATCGCAAAAAAACTCCTAATTATGAGTTACATCATATTGTATAAATTAAGTACCCTGAAATCAAAAGGTTTTTTCGCGATTTCTTGATTGTGTCTATAGTGAAAAGTCCTCACGGTGCTCAGCGTGACCAACCCTAGTACAGTCACGTCTAATTATATGTATACATTTCGGAACGTATGTCAAAGGCGTAAGTATCAAAATCGTATACATATTATTAGAGCCGACCGTACCGAGTGGACTCCTGCTCCACGATCCAGGTGCCACCCTATATAAGAAATAATTTAATTACGTATGAAAATAAGTTCCTTTTATTATTGTTTACGACTTATAGATTTATGGAAAGGAAGGGTTTTCTACATGCTAAATCTCTTCTACCCTGCCAAGGAATAAAATACTTACCTACGTAAATCGATCTCAGAGACAACTAATAATTTTGTGACACACACACAATATACTTGCATTAATTGAAACACAAACGCACACAAAATCCTTTAAAAACATCTGAATCCTGGAAACTGACAGAAAAACTTCAAAGGTAATTACATCGTACAGCGCTGCAATGCAATCAGTGATCGCTCGCTACCACGTTCATGCATTCATAACAGATTTCCACCGAGGCTTTCGTTTCCAACACCGCAGAGTTTGTAGAGCGCGTCATAGTTTGCCAACTCCTGAATAGAGATGCTCCAACAATAACTCTGATAATACTCACCACCGAAAAAAACAAAAGGATCTGCGGCCCAATTCACTTGTATTAATCCCGGGTGTCATTGTCTCAAAGATTACGGTCCCCGTAACCAAAGCTATAAACAAGAGAACTCATCAAAGGCTATGATGTCCCCTCCTTTTAAATTTGCCACCTTTCGCGTCACAACAAAGAGGGATAAAAAATCTTATCACGGACTACAATGGGCGTTGGTTTACAATCTCTGACCTTATTTGACTTTCTTTGAGGGCGTCATGTTTATAGAAAGCAGATTGATTTGATTTTGGGATTATGATTAGTTAAGTCACTTTTATTATTCATAAATAAGCATTGTAACTGTGTTTTCAATTAAATACAATAAAACTCATTAGAATTTAGTCTCAGCAAGGAGTGAAGTTGTTTCCTAGTTGTGCCCGAATCGATCAACAAAAGATGTTAAAATAAGTTACAATGAACATAATTATTACATCTACTCGAGGTGGGTGGATTTTGCAAAATATTTGTTTAAAACAATTCTTGGTGTAAATCAAAACATCGCAAGTTATATGTTCTGCTAATAAGCAAATTTATTATTTCATGAACATGAAACATTACACATATTTATTTTAGATTAACGATATGTCAAGAAGTCTTTAAAAAGTCATCAAATACATATACTTTGGCAAAAAAAAAACGAACAGGGACACCATCAAGGACAAATTGTAAATCGACATATAGCATAATTAAGTATCAGAAAAATATTTACATGAACATATATTTGAAACTAAATAAACTTCAGGACACCAAGTGCAAAGTATTATTAACTAAAATAATGTACATCAGTTTCCTTATAATTATTGTTCATATCATTGGTAACTATTTACATATGTACATTTTTTCAAATATTTGCCTAATATATTTTATATTATTTTAGAATTCACAATTCATAAAGATTATTTACAAGTTAGCTTTAGTGTAACATTTCAGATTAAAGTATAAAGTATAATAATAAATTTCATAGCATCACAGTGAATTCATTTTTTTATTTAAAATTATATGCAGTACAAAGTTGTAAGAACTAATTATTATTAGTATCAGAGTCTAAAGACTATTATACTTACCTTATTTATTACCTAGTAATTTATTTATTTTAATAGATTCTCAAAAATTGAGAAACATTTTTCGTAACATTAATTCGTAAAATATAGATATTGTTATTTATTGACATAAATTAATACCCCGTTATCAGTGTTGCTAGTAGAGGTCCGAATGGAAAAAATTGTGCGGTGTGAGTTACAGTTTTGTAATTTTTACCAGAGCTAGAGGGTGTAAAAATAAAAAAAATTAGATGTGGAGGGAAAACCAATTCCCCCCCTGAACGAGGGGGGAGGGGGGTGAATGTGCAAACAGAAGGGTTATGTTTAAATTTTTTTTGTCTAATATTTAGGCCTACTATTCATTGTTTGGTATCATTTTCATATAAAACAGACACGGGGAATTCATTTTTGATAATAAACATGAGGATTTTCATACATAAAAAAATAATTATTGGTATAAAGGTAAAATAATCACCGTTTTTATTTTGATTGAAGCGTTATATAAGTATTACCAAATAAACATATGAAATTAAAAAAAATACTACAAGACAGCATATTTATTGTAGTTTTTAAAAATATATACTTTTTGAAACTTTCCATGCAAAAATAAGTCGTAAAAAAAATTGCGCCTGTCGCGTACCTCGAACAAAAAAGGGACGTAGCTTTGACTTATTGTTGACAGTACATTTCTACTGCGGGAATGTAGCAATTTCGCGTAAACAAAATGCTCCATAATGTCTGTTAGGGCAAATTGCCACAACCTGGGTTAATCAAGCAACCCGGGTTAAACGTTTATTTCACACGGAATTTGATAATTGATTAATTTCTTACGAAGTAAGCGACTGACCCGGCACTATACAGTGGATATCCGAGACATCAGCCTATGTGATATTAGAATGGCTCTTGAACAGCTCAAAAATAACAGGGCGTCTGGGGAAGACGGAATTATAGCTGAGCATGTGAAGCCAGGTGGTAAACCAATCCTTATGGCCCTTCAGAAGTTGTTCAACTCCGTAAGGGAGAACGCCTTAGGCATGGAACAGAAGAGTGGTGGTACTGGTGAATAAAGGTGACAACGCCTTATTAAAGAGCTACCGATCCATCTCACTTCCGAGCCATATTTATAAGATGTTTTCAAGAGTCATTACGAATCGTCTTGCACGCAGGCTTGATGACTTCCAGCCTCCCGAACAAGCCGGTTTCCGAATTGACGTTTCGTAAATGTTATACAGAAGACCGAGGAATAGGTATAACCTGCCCCTCTGTTTAGCGTTTAGCGTTTGTGGACTACGATAAGGGGGGTTTCCATGACGTACTAATGTGGTTTAATTTAGGTCGAGAGAAAGGGACAAAGCTATACGAGTCGTGTATCACTACCCCTTTCCCAGAACCTATACTGAATCGCATTAGTACGTCATAGTAATTCTGGTAGGCCTTGGGGCTTTCGATTTGATCGAAACTCTGGGCAGTACTACAGTCTCTTTAACGGTACCAAGTAGACTACCGCTATGTCGAAATGTTGAGGTGTTTGTACGAAAGCGCCACTATGTGAATCCGACTCCAAGACCAGAGCTTGAAGCATATTATACTGCAGCGGGGAGTCGGGCAAGGAGGTGTCATCTCCCCTAATCTGTTTACCGCTGCACTAGAAGATGTCTTTAAGACTGGACTGGAAAAGGTGAGTATCAACATAAACAGCGAGTACCTCACTCACCTTCGATTCGCTGATGATACGGTGGTCTTGGCTGAGACCTTGGAAGATTTCAGTACGATGCTCGCTGACCTCAGTAGGGCCTTCGAGCGAGTTTCTTCTTAGGGTGAACATGGATAAGACGAAAACTCCCGTTACAATCGGAGACTAAACTCGAAGGTGTAGACGACTATAATATACCTAGGACAAGCTACCCAGTTAGGTAGGTTCAACTTTGAGTAAGAGGTCAATCATCGAATCCGACTAGGTTGGGCAGCGTTTGGGAAGCTACGACACATCTTTTCGTCTAATATTCCGCAGTTCTTGAAAACAAAAGTGTTTTTCAAAGATTTAAAAGAGTGATGACATACGGTACTGAACCGTTGTCGCTTAGAATGGGCCTCATAAGAAAGCTTAAAGTCACCTACTGGGCAACGGAGAGGGCTATGGTGGGAGTCTCTCTGCGAGGTCGTATTAGAAATGAGACGATCCGCAGCAGAACCAAAGTATAGCTCCATAGCCCTCCGAATCACTAAACTAAAGTGGCAGTGGGCGGGGCACATTGCACGTAGAACCGATGGCCAATGCGGCGGCCTCGTGGAAGGCACAGCGTGGGTAGGCCCCCCACAAGGTGGACAGTGAAGGTCTCAGGAGTCCGCTGGATGCGAGTGGCGCAGGATCGGTCATTGTGGCAATCTTTGGGGGAGGCCTATGTTCAGCAGTGGACGTCTTTCGGCTGATATGGTAATAATAATGATTTATGATGTAAACGTTTAACAATTGATTGTCAAATTCCATATGATATAAACTTTTAACGTGGGTGAACTGGGTTAGTTGTTTAGTCCCGGTTTAGTGAAAATTACCTTTATCGTCTTTGGTAATGAGATCATTACCTAATGACACTTGTAAAAATTATTACCCATTCCGATTCATATGATCAGATACTATATATCATACATGTGATCAGATAGACCAGATATACATATAATACAAGGTATACAATAATCGATAAAATCTAAAAATTTAACCTGAACAGATAAAATTCTTAATAATCTTAGGTTATTTCAAAAAAGAAGATCAAAAAATATTCAATTTACTTTCATATCAATAAATATTTACAATTGTAATATGAACAATAATATGTAAGTACAAAAATATATATAATTTATGAGCAGTTGCCGGCACAAAAGTCTCTTTTTTGAGGTTACGCGGAGGTTTTTGTTGGAGGTACGCGTCAGGTAATTTTTTTTTCAGTTAATTTTTGTATGATAGACTACAAAATGTGTATATTTTTAAAAACTGCAATAAATTTGCTATCTTACACTGTTTTTTTAAATTGGATAAGTTTGTTTTTTAATACTTATATGACGCTTAAATTAAAATAAAAACGGTAACTTTTTTACTTTTACTCCAAAAAATCGACATTTTTATATGAAATTGCTCATGTTTATGACAAAAAATGGATTTTCCAGGTCCGTTTTACACGAAAATGATACCAAACAATGCATACTAGGCCTTATTAATTAGTAAAAAAATATTAAACGCAACCCTTCCGCATGCACATTCACCCCCCTCCCCCCGCGCTCAGGGGGGGAATTGGTTTTCCCTCCACATCTAAAACCAACTATTTTGAGACCCTCTAGCTCTGGTTAAAATTACAAAACTGTAACTCGCAGCGCACAATTTTTCTCAACTTTGTATGGACCGTGACCCTTACTATGCAGATTAAATGAAACTGAGTCATAGGGTTGTCGCACAGTGTCTATTTTATTTTGAAGGTAACATGTCTGCTTTTGTTTGAAGAATATTTTTACAGGTCAAATCATTTGTGTACTTTCATTAGTGGTAATATGTACATTTATTTCATTAGCCATTAAAAATACCTACATTTCTTTTGTCAAAAACAAAAGAAACTAAACTATTACTGCGAATATGTATATTTAGCCGCCTAGCATTGACATAAATGTATTATATTATTTTTATCTGTAACAGAAAAGAAAACCCAATATTACTAACGGAAATGCTTCATTAAGCACTTATTCGAAAAAATAATGCTGTAGGTATGTAAATAATTTCAACTAATTTATACAACGTTATTTGTATGTGGTACTAAAATCACAAATTATTCCCGCGCCGCATTCGGGTTACTTCTCATTTCACCATCAACTCTCTTTTAAACCGGAAAAAAGAGAACGAATTATTAATTTATTTAGAACTGTGAATATTTGAATTATATACGACATAAATGAATTTTGGCAAATAATATAACCTTTTCTAATTACGGGATGAAAAGGAACATTCATTTTGTTAAATTCAACTGCCTTGTCAAATTCTATACGTAGGTATTACTCGGCCTCAAATCGTGACGTAGTGGTAAGTTTTGTATAAGATGATGTTTTGTTTTCAATTTCTGATGTATGGATTACAATCTAACGTGAAAAATAAATACAAGTGCACCGGATTTTTTTTACGCGTGACAGAGTGGTATGAAACAAGACAACGAAACAATGTTTACCTATGTATAACAAAATATGCATGTGTTGTGCAACCCTAGTGTTTTCAGTGAATCTGCAACACTGATAACGGGGTATTAATTAATAATATTTTACTGCTTTTTCGGCTTGACAGTTCAAGTCGGATTCACGTTGTCGATAGAATTGGTTTATGACTTTTATGAAGAAACAAATCAACACACAAATATCCTACATAAGTGATATAAGTTGGTGATGAATGGTAGATAACAGTACCTACCTACTAGTCAGAAATCGGTTGTAAGTATTAATTTTATAATTAATTCAATTTATTGTCCTATGTTTCATTTTGAAACTAAGATTTCAAAATAATTTTCATGCTACATTTTTTAACCGCAAAAAAACTTAAAAGATAGGTATTGCAAAAAATGCATTTTTGTTGATGGCATGTTTATGTCAATAAGCTATAATATGAAGTAGATTTTGTTAGTATCTTTATAAAAAATATTGAGCCAAGAATTTGAAACTTTTTAAATGTGCATTATTTACGAAGATTTTTATACAGTATTTTTGTCAAACATTGATTATAGCTAAGTAAAATATGGCTACCTCTATGAAAAGGTATTAACATTAGAACTTTGTAAAGATTACCGAAAACAAACTTCAAAAATTGCTTTTTAGAAAATCCAGATGCGTAATTAATACTTAAATATTTGCAGTTAGATGTTGTCCAAACATAAATATATCTATATATAATCTTTTTTTATGTTAAAGGAAACAGGAGACAGTCTTCAAATACAACTTCGATGCCTTTTACTTTAACCTAATCATGCCTTAAATTTGATTGAAACAGAATAATATAGAATATTCTCGTAATAGGCCTGTTTCCCTTAAAATAATTAGAGAAACGCTACTGTAAATTCGTGATTTTTGTTTGTCCTTTCGAATTATCTGAGCGTTTTTGCCTATACCGAGTTTGCAGACTAGACGCAGCTCTCTCTCGTGTTTGCCAGGAGAGGAGTCCTCGTGGTGACAACCTCTCTCCGCCTTGACAGAGTACCGCTTGTTACGCTGCGCCGATCGGCCGCCAACGTCCCAATGCTCTGCATGCAAAAAAATCTTTAGTTAAACTTCACAAGAATCAAATCAAACCAAATATAAAATCAAAATCTTTTATTGTGTCTAATCCAGTACGAGGATATACGTAACAATGGCTGTTGTCTCCTTGTACTTTATTTAGAATAAGTACATTGTGCATCAAGGGGGTAAGTACGGAATTACTAACGAGAGTGATAGAACAGTGATATGACGAGAGTGATAGTGACTCGAGTTAGTATTCCGCGTACCGACCGTGATGCATTTACAATATTTTTCATCACACTTGCGGACAAAAAACAAATTTTAAGACAAAATGTTATTAATTCTATTACTCCCTAGCGAATTTCACTTTTCTATTACTCCCGCTATGCAAGCAATGGCGCGCTTAGACAGCAAGTGTCATGAAAAATAACTTGTGCTAGGAGGCACCGCTCTTCCATTACTGCAATTTACTACTTAATTGTAAGTAATAATATACCTATCAAACATACCTATTTAAAACTGATTAGAAAACATCAATTTGTTTTATAATTAAACAAATTGATGTTGGTGTTACTTTTTTACAATGCGGATAATCCCACAATGTCGTAACTGATGTGCTTACCATAGAAAAAATCAGCTGCGAAAGACTCTGGTTGTCACGGGGTTCGAACCCGCTTCCTCTGGATTGCTGGTCCAACGTGCTTCCAATTACACCAGACGACCTTCCGTCGATCACAGCGAATTTAGTCAATGGTATTGTGAAGCTAATCACTAGCGAAATCTGTACTTAATGTTTCGAAAGTACTACAACCCTAAGCCACTCAAAGACGTGTGTCTACCACAATCGTCCGCAAACTCCACAACTCTCCGTTGCGTTGAATTTGCTATAGAGGGTGCCGTAATCAATTTATGATTAGAAAACATCAATTTGTTTTATAATTCATCGGTTACGACATTGCGACATGATGTACTGTCAATGTGTCAGTCTAGTAAAAGTTCTCAAACAATTCTTCACGGTTATACATTTGAAGTGAATTATTAAATATGTATAGTCACGACTAGCAATGTACCTTTAACCGCATGTAACTTTTGAGTGCCTGCTTTTACAAATGAGAGGTTACATCTTTGTTTGATTCTTTGAGAACTTTTACTTAAAAATTACACATTCAAAAGTTGGAAATTCAAAATACTTTTCTAAGAAAAGGACACTATTGCAAATTTGAATGTTATCACGATCAGAACGAAACGCATATTATCGCATTTTCGTGAATAGTCTAACGAACATCATCAAGGAAAACTAAACGTCAAAGTTTGAAGCTGTCAAGCTGGAAAGGACCTAGCTCGTTAACGCAAGTGACATTGGCTTCGTGCGAAATTCTAGTACCTACGAGTATACAGGTACGTTGTTAAAACTTTAACTTAGGTATATTGTTCACTTGATGCATGTTTTGAGGAACTTTAAACTTGCAGTGTGTTGTCAATGCATAATACTGAGCAAGTTTACCCGTCTCTTATTAATCAAGATAGTTAGAAGCTTGGTATGCATGTCGTATGCGGAACTAAAATAATAAAAATAATTCGATTACTGTAAAACAAAAAGTTGTATATTTTCATTTATGTATGAAAGCAATTATTCTATTAAATCCAAATTACTATTTGAAAGTGAATAGATACACAAATGGGCTATTTTTTATGTGGGAAAAGAGTGTATCGAATGATTGAATGAAACTGTTTATTAGTTGTTTTTGTCAAAAAACATTTGCTAATAAAAATAATGGTTTAAAAATTAAAAGGGTTCCTGATCATACAAAAACAATGTTCACAAATACATCGAAATCCTTAACCCATTCAAGCGCTATTCGGCCTTTAAAAATCTTTAAAAAACATAGGATAAAATTGGGCTGCTAAAATCACTGGTTTGAATCTGACACTTCACTCTATCCATTTTTTTATTACCTGAACATCCGACGCAGGAGTGTTCGGCGTATGCGGGGTGTTAGACCGCAGGTCTTGGTGGAGGCTGTGCGCGCTGCGAGAGGAGCCAACGGGCGGTGACATCACTGCTCCATACGGCGGAGGCTCTGGTGGTCGCTCCAACTCACGGGCACAATTGAAGTCTGAACAAAACACGGCTATTTTACTTATGGTGGTTTTTCTAAAATATCTGTCAAGTTGGAAATGCACCTAAATATTATTTGTTATATTCGTGACCGCAAAATGGTACCACCATTGTATTTAAATAGTACATTACTATAGAGGACGGGAAACGAAGGGTTACAGGCCAAGTAGATATATCTGGCCGAAGAAACTGAGGCCAGATAGTGATACGCGGCCTGTAACCCTGTTTCTCGCCGAGATTTGTTTAGTGCTTTTCTCAAACTTGCCATGAAATAAAACGAACTGATTTCGCCGAACCATACTACTTAATTTGTAAATATACCAATAGTACAGAATCGTATAACATAAAAAAAAAAACATTCGCGCCTAACTTTTTTTTAATCTGTTTGAGGTCTCCTTTTACCTGGGTCGCGTTTTATAAAGTTACAATTTACAATTTCGCTGTTTGCCTCTCTTTCTAGTCAATATGTGCGTGCATTAGAGAGGCAAACAGCGAAATTGTAAATTGTAACTTTATAAAACGCGACCCTGTTGGTATAGATATTAGTTTTATGGTTTTTTTTTTTTTCTGTGGCTGAATGTCAAAACCTAGTGTCGTAATTTGAAGTTTCAAAACAAAAGACAGTTTGTTTGCAGTCCTAGGTGTGAAATAAATACATGAAATCTCTTTACATATCATCTTAGCACATGACACCGGATACATAGTATTTCCGGGTTTAATTTAACGTAAGTAACATCAACATTCCGTACCAAGTTTGAGAAAATGTATTTTGTTTCATGTACTTTCATCCTTTTACATTAATATTAGACATGTTCGTTTTGTGTGCTGTAATTTAATTTGAAACTGATTTGACATACCATGCCATGGAAACCACAGCGGACGTGAACCAGAAACTTCAAGATGTGGTTCGCATCCTCAGGGAGGAAGGCACGAGATTTTGTGAAAGGCAGCGCAAGGGTAGGAAGTCAAAGCTTTCGGAGGAGACTTTAGGGCTAATGAAGGAACGACGTGAAAATCCACCCGTCTCTTCGTCAGGGAAACGGACTCTAAACCGAGAGATCAGTAAGCACGTACGACACGATCTCCGGTGCTCCAATACTCTTTCGATTGAAAGAGCGATCGAGCAGAACCGGGGGTCAAAGGTGTTTGTACAATCTCTCGGAAGGAGCCACCTGACGAAGCTGACCACAGCTCGTGGAGAAGTCGTTACTTCGAAGCCGGCAGTCCTTTCCGAAGTGGAACACTTCTATGGCCAATTATACGCTTCGCATGCATCTCGACCTGATTCCGAAAATGAGGATCCTAGAGCCACTTTGATACGCCACTACACCGAAGACCTGCCAGAAGTCAGTATCGACGAAATCGAGATCGCTCTTGGGCAGCTTAAAAACGGAAAAGCCCCTGGAGAAGATGGCGTTACAACAGAGTTGTTAAAAGCAGGAGGTAAACCCGTATTGAGGGAGCTCCAAACGTTTTTTAACGCTGTCCTATTCGAAGGGAGAACTCCGGAGACATGGAGTAAAAGTGTGGTTGTCCTGTTCTTCAAAAAGGGAGACAAAACCCTGATGAAGAACTATCGACCCATTTCTCTTCTAAGCCATGTCTATAAGCTGTTTTCAAGAGTGATCACGAACCGTCTTGCGCGGAGATTCGACGAATTCCAACCTCCGGAACAGGCTGGATTTCGGAGCGGATACGGCACCATAGACCACATCCACACAGTGCGGCAGATTATACAGAAGACTGAAGAGTATAATCAGCCCCTGTGTCTAGCATTTGTGGACTATGAGAAGGCCTTTGACTCGATTGAGATCTGGTCTGTTCTGGAGTCCTTGCAGCGATGTCAAGTTGATTGGCGATACATTCAAGTGATAAGATGTCTATACGAGGCCGCCACCATGTCCGTCCAAGTACAGAATCAGCAAACAAATCCTATACCATTGCATAGAGGCGTGAGACAAGGGGACGTAATCTCCCCGAAATTGTTCTCAAATGCAATGGAGGATATGTTTCAGACGCTGAGCTGGAAAGGGCGTAGCATCAATATTAATGGCGAGTACATCTCTCACTTGCGATTCGCTGATGATATCGTCATCGTGGCAGAAACGCTGCAGGACCTACAACAGATGCTGAACGACCTGGCTGACTCTTCTATACGCATCGGCCTACGGATGAACTTGGACAAAACCAAGGTTATGTTCAATGAACATGTACTACCGGAACCGATCGCAGTACACGGCACCGTTCTCGAAGTTGTTCAAAGATATGTATACCTCGGCCAAACATTGCAGATGGGTAGAAACAACTTCGAGAATGAGGTGAATAGAAGAATTCAGCTAGGTTGGGCAGCATTTGGGAAGCTACGTCGAATCTTCACATCGTCGATCCCACAGTGTCTGAAGACTAAAGTCTTCAATCAGTGCGTCCTACCCGTCATGACGTACGGAGCCGAAACGTGGACACTGACGGTACGGCTGGTCCACAAGTTCAAGGTCGCTCAGCGAGCTATAGAAAGGGCTATGCTCGGCGTATCTCTGCGGGATCGAATCAGAAATGAGGTTATCCGGCAGAGAACCAAAGTGATCGACATAGCCCACCGTATTAGCAAGCTGAAGTGGCAGTGGGCTGGCCATATTAGCCGTAGAACCGACAACCGTTGGGGTAAACGAGTTCTTGAGTGGAGACCGCGTCTCGGCAAGCGCAGTGTAGGACGCCCTCAGGCAAGGTGGAGCGACGATTTGCGCGGGATGGCTGGCAGGAGCTGGATGCGAGCAGCCGAAGATCGAGAACGGTGGCGTGAAATTGGGGAGGCCTATGTCCAGCAGTGGACTGCGATAGGCTGATGATGATGATGATGATTTGACATATACAGGTAAAATATTAAGTTAATATTAATTCATGTTTAGTAAATCACAATCTATTCAAGAATGTTGGCAATAAATATGTAACTTTTACCGTTCTCGATGCCTTACCCACCCTTTCAATAATATTTAATATGTATATTAATATTTTTTTTTTATCAAACATTTTTAATACAGATAAATATATACCTTTTCCCAGCGGTACAACATCCGGATTTTTGTCATCGGGCTGAACAGGTGAATGATTGTTGCTCTGAATTGACCCAATGTAAGCTTTCACCGTTTGAATTGGAGCTAGAAAAAAAATTGATACAAAATTGTATAATTTATTGTCATGTTAATAACATGTTCTGCAGAATAGGTAGGTAAGTACACAAAGAAAATAGTAGTTTATGCAACCGTACGTATTCAAATATGTTTTTCCATGAAACAAGGGTAGCAAGTTTCTTAATAGATTCAAAAGCTTCAGGCTTAATTATGGACAGTTACATACTAAGTTGCATAAACTACTTTATCTAAACGCATAAATCATAAATAATCTAAAATGGGCTCAGAAGCCTCAGGAAAATGATCTACATTGCTACTTATTCTCATAGTAATATAATATATCTTTGTACATACGCAGTCAAGTATTTTACTTTCAATTTTACCAGCAACATTTTTTCTAACTAAAATCACATTAATTTAAAAATCTTTGTTTTATGAACAATCGTCGACTATAGATAAATCTCTAAGTATTTGATTTTCTATTAAACATAAAACAAAACAACAAAATATGATAAACGTATGAGGTTATTGTTAATACATACATATAATAGTTTTTAATTTTAGTTTGGTAAAAGGTAAAAAAGTTACTGAGAAACCTACTTTACAGGCTCATTTTAGTTATTTCGCTTTCAGGTTTATAAAGGTTTTAGTTCGTCTCTCACGCTACGGCCTGGTACAAGCCTGGCACCATTCGTCGATACTAGATTGACACAGTCATATAGCCAACTGTTTGAAATCCTAAAATTCTCTTCAAAGAACTATTAAGGGATTTGTTTTCGAAACCTACTAGTCCATGCAGGGACTTTTCGCATTATTCGGCATCCTTTAAAACCTGGAAACTCAAAGTATGGTCAGAAGCGCCTGATAGGCTGGGCTGCATTTAGGAGGTTATATCCTCATATTCCTTTTTTCAATGTCTGCAGTATCTGAATTGGTATTGTCAGTAATTATTTCTATCTCTCAACGCTCTTAAACGTGGTCATTTTCTACGGGCCTCTTGAAAAGGCTCAAAGGCCCTCAACCACGGATGGAAAGGTCAATGCTTGAGATTACTCTACGATATTAAATTAGAAATAATGAGATCCGTAGAAAAATTTTAGTAACGTAGCTTGAAAAATCGGTAAACTGAATTTTTTTCTACAGTAGCCTAGTGAAAATTAGCTCTAAGTCTTCAGTAATCTGGCTCATTGATATTTATCAATAACACGAACTGTTACATATCTTGTGTGAAGACATGTAAAAAAAAACCGGCCGAGAGCAGGTTGGGTCATGCTCAATGTAGGGTTTTGTATTATTGAAACACTGTTCATTCGTAAACTACTTTTGAGATTTTTTAATGTTTTTTAAATTTGTGGTAAGAAAATTAGAGAGGCACTTTTTTCTCCTTTCGGGGCGATTATTTCCGGAAATATTTACTTTATTTTTAAATAGGAACCTCTCTAAAAATATATCACACGTTAGGGTTGAAATGACAAAAATCTTTCCCTACTTTTCCCCTAATAAAACACTTATTTTAATTGTTAGTACAACTTAAAACGGGATATTTACGATGTAAATTGAGATTATTGACCACCAGATTCTTCAGTACTGTTGCAAATGCCATCTTCACGGATCGACCTAGTGGTACCTAGTAATACCTAGTAGTTTTAATTGTGGCCTACCCACACAACGTTGTGATCTACCCTCTTTCAAAATTACTTGTTTTGCTTAGTATCACAACGATTACTACCAATTTTCATAGTAAATATCCCCTTTTATGTAATACTAATAATATAAATTACCATGTTAGCTTATTTTCAATTTCTTATTTATCAGTTTATCGGCGTGATTAATTCACATAATACAATGGTACCAAATTACAGCTGCATAGTTGTCAATGAGATTATCGACGGACGTACAGACAGTAATGGCGAAACTATAATAGTAAGGGTCACGGTCCATACAAAGTTGAGAAAAATTGTGCGCTGCGAGTTACAGTTTTGTAATTTTAACCAGAGCTAGAGGGTCTCAAAATAGTTGTTTTTAGATGTGGAGGGAAAACCAATTCCCCCCCTGAGCGCGGGGGGAGGGGGGTGAATGTGCATGCAGAAGGGTTGCGTTTAATAATTTTTTACTAATTAATAAGGCCTACTATGCATTGTTTGGTATCATTTTCGTGTAAAACGGACTTGGAAAATCCATTTTTTATCATAAACAATTTCATATAAAAATGTAGATTTTTTGGAGTAAAAGTAAAAAAGTTACCGTTTTTATTTTAATTTAAGCGTCATATAAGTATTAAAAAACAAACTAATCCAATTAAAAGAAATTGTGTAATATAGCATATTTATTGCAGTTTTTAAAAATATACACATTTTGTAGTCTTTCATACAAAAATTCACTGAAAAAAAATTTACCTGACGCGTACCTCCAACAAAAACAGCCGCGTAATCTCAATAAAGAGACTTTTGTGCCGGCAACTGCTCATAGATTATACATATTTTTGTACTTGCATATTATTCTTCATATTACAATTGTAAATATTTATTGATATGAAAGTAAATTGAATATTTTCTGATCTTCTTTTTTTAAATAACCTAGGATTATTAAGAATTTTATTTGATCAGATTCTATTTTTAGATTTTATCGATTAACCACGTGTATATTATATATCTGGTCTATCTGATCACATGTATGATAAATATAGTATCTGATCATATGAATCGGAATGGGTAATCATTTTTACAAAGTGTCATTAGGTAATGATCTCATTACCAAAGACGATAAAGGTAATTTTCACTAACCGGGACTAAACAACTAACCCAGTTCACCCACGTTAAAAGTTTATATCAAATGGAATTTGACAATCAATTGTTAAATGTTTACTTCATAAATCATCATTATTACCATATCAGCCGAAAGACGTCCACTGCTGAACATAGGCCTCCCCCAAAGATTGCACTCGCATCCAGCGTACTCCTGAGACCTTCACCTTGTGGGGGGCCTACCCACGCTGTGCCTTCCACCTGCGAGGCCGCCGCATTGGCCATCGGTTCTACGTGAAATGTGCCCCGCCCACTGCCACTTTAGTTTAGTGATTCGGAGAGCTATGGAGCTATACTTTGGTTCTGCTGCGGATCGTCCCATTTCTAATACAACCTGGCAGAGAGACTCCCACCATAGCCCTCTCCATTGCCCTGTGGGTGACTTTAAGCTTTCTTATGAGGCCCATTCTAAGCGACAACGTTTCAGAACCGTATGCTTGTCCTAGGTATATTATAGTCGTCTACACCTTCGAGTTTAGTCTCCGATTGTAACGGGAGTTTTCGTCTTATCCATGTTCATCCTAAGACGAACTCGCTCGATGACGCTACTGAGGTCAGCGAGCATCGTACTGAAATCTTCCAAGGTTTCAGCCAAGACCACCGTATCATCAGCGAATCGAAGGTGAGTGAGGTACCTACTCGCTGTTTATGTTGATACTCACCTTTTCCAGTCCAGTCTTAAAGACATCTTCCAGTGCAGCGGTAAACAGATCAGGGGAGATGACACCTCCTTGCCTGACTCCTCGCTGCAGTATAATATGCTTCAAGCTTTGGTATTGGTGTCGGATTGACATAGTGGTGCTTTCGTACAAACACCTCAACATTTCAAAATAGCGGTAGTCTACTTGGTATCGTTAAAGAGACTACAGTACGCCCAGAGTTTCGATCAAATCGAAGGCCTTGGGGGTTACCATGACGTACTAATGCGATTCAGTTTAGGTTCTGGGAAAGGGGCAGTGATACACGACTCGTATAGCCTTGTCCCTTTATCTCGACCTAAATTAAACCGCATTAGGACGTCATGGAAACCCCCCTTATCGTAGTCCACAAACGCTAAACAGAGGGGCAGGTTATACCTATTCCTCGGTCTTCTGTATAACATTTACGAAACGCCAATTCGGAAACCGGCTTGTTCGGGAGGCTGGAAGTCATCAAGCCTGTATGCAAGACGATTCGTAATGACTCTTGAAAACATCTTATAAATATGGCTCGGAAGTGAGATGGATCGGTAGTTCTTCAATAAGGCGTTGTCACCTTTTTTCAAAAACAGTACCACCACTCTTCTGTTTCATGCCTAAGGCGTTCTCCCTTCCGGAGTTGAACAACTTCTGAAGGGCCATAAGGATTGGTTTACCACCTGTCTTCAGATGCTCAGCTATAATTCCGTCTTCCCCAACGCCCTGTTACTTTTGAGCTGTTCAAGAGCCATTCTAATATCACATAGGCTGATGTCTCGGATATCCTCTGTATAGTGCCGGGACAGTCACTTACTTCATAAGAAATTTATCAATTATCAAATTCCGTGTGAAATAAACGTTTAACCCGGGGTGCTTAGTTAACCCAGGTTGATGCAATTTGCCCTAACAGACATTATGGAGTATTTTGTTTACGAAAAATCGCTAAATTCCCGCCGTAGAAACATACTGTCAACAATAAGTCAATGCAACGTCCCTTTTTTATTCGAGGTACGCGACAGGTGCAATTTTTTTACAACTTAGTTTTGCATGGAAAGTTCCAAAAAGTATATATTTTTAGAAACTAGAATAAATATGCTATCTTGTAGTATTTTTTTTATTTTCATATATTTATTTTGTAATACTTATATAACGCAACAATGAAAATAAAAACGGTGATTATTTTACCTTTATACCAATAATTATTTTTTTATGTATGAAAATCCTCATGTTTATTATCAAAACTGAATTCCCCGTGTCTGTTTTATATGAAAATGATACCAAACAATGAATAGTAGACCTAAATATTAGACGAAAATTTTTTAAACATAACCCTTCCGTTTGCACATTCACCCCCCTCCCCCCTCGTTCAGGGGGGGAAGTGGTTTTCCCTCCACATCTAAAAATATTTATTTTTATACCCTCTAGCTCTGGTAAAAATTACAGAACTGTAACTCACAGCGCACAATTTTTTCCATTTGGACCTCTACTATAAGGGTTCCTTGTAGATAACGGAATCCTAATAATTAAATCTTGTCAACGGTTCTGCACCATACACTACACGTATTTAATATCATAAATATACCCATAAATCTCCGCAGTTGTACACAACGTATTACAGGTTTTAGGTGTGTTTGTAAGCTATTATTTAATGGTACATTACTATAGAGGACGGGAAACGAAGGGTTACAGGCCAAGTAGATATATCTGGCCGAAGGAACTGAGGCCAGATAGTGATACGCGGCCTGTAACCCTGTTTCTCGCCGAGATTTGTATAGTGCTTTTCTCAAACTTGCCATGAAATAAAACGAACTGATTTCGCCGAACCATAGGTACTACTTAATTTGTAAATATACCAATAGTACAGAATCGTATAGCATTTAAAAAAAAAACATTCGCGCCTAACTTTTTTTAAATCTGTTTGAGGTCTCCTTTTACCTGTTGGTATAGATAATTAGTTTTATGGTTTTTTTTTTTCTGTGGCTGAATGTCAAAACCTAGTGTCACAATTTGACGTTTCAAAACAAAAGACAGTTTGTTTGCAGTCCTAGGTGTGAAATAAATACATGAAATCTCTTTGCATATCATCTTAGCACATGACACCGGGTACATAGTATTTCCGGGTTTAATTTAACGTAAGTAACATCAACATTCCGTAGCAAGTTTGAGAAAAAGTCTATTACGCGATATGAATACCAAAAAAATGTATGGAGAGGAGTCTATTTCAAAATATTAGGTTCAACAAAGGCGTATCTTTAACATATGTACACTCAAGGGCATTAATCTGCCGTGCTAAGCATAATAGCAGTATCTAAAAATAAAATTTAATGCAAACATGCACCTTAAATTCTATATCTGACGCGTCCATTTCCAAATGCCTCTATTTTTTTTTTTTTTTTATACCACGTCGGTGGCAAACAAGCATACGGCCCGCCTGATGGAAAGCAGTCACCGTAGCCTATGGGCGCCTGCAACCTCAGGGTGTCACATGCGCGTTGCCGACCCAATAAAAATAACGTTGGCACAACAAAGTGGCTCCACTCCACCTGATCGTAAGTGAAAAGTAGAGCCCAAATCGCGGCGGCAACGAACAGGAGACAATCAGTAACCTGTTAGTTGCCACCGCCTTGCTGGCCCGCTAGATGCTGGTAAGTACACCGGCTGACCCCGAAACACGGCAAACACGAAGGTAAGTCATTTCACGGGCGTTTACACCGAATGTACGGTGGTAGCCAACCAGGCGGGTACTAGTAAAAATACCCTACCACCGGCTATTTTTGAGATACTGCTATTATGCTTAGCACGGCAGTAATATATACAGGGTGGAAAGGGACGACGTTCCATCCCGCTACCGACCGAGTCTACCAACCATTACGATGAACTTTCGGTATGGGACCAACATCGAAATATTAAAAAAAAAATTAATCCCTCATACAAAGTGAGTGATTAGTTAGAGTTCAATAGTATGGAAAAGTCAATTTTCCATGTACGCTTTCGATGTTGGTCCCATACTGAAAGTTCATCGTAATGGTTGGTAGACTCGGTCGGTAGCGGGATGGAACGTCGTCCCTTTCCACCCTGTATACACTAGGGTGGATCGATTTTTTTATTTTTGAAAATTCATAAAATAATCTTTACGGATCGATACTTCGTGGCTAGAGAAATAAAAAATATTATGATCATTTTTGGATTTACTTTTATTTTGTACTTCGTTTATAGGCCCAAAAATTGACTCTATTTTTAAGGTTTTTTTAAGAAAAGTCAGTAGTTCGTGGATATTTTCAGTTTTATTTTTATGTAGAAACAAAATAACATTATTTGTCATAAATTTAGAATTTGCACAATTTAATTATATGAAAATTATAACCAGTATCGGTAAAAACTGGTTTTCAACTTTGAGACTCTTGGGGCAGTACTTACCAAATGAATATCGGAAAAAGGTATATTGTTACAGAATGTTACTTTTTACGACTATCATTCTATTGACCCGCGGTTCCAAAAATCCGGAAACATTTTTTTTTATCATTCTTCAATGTATGGACAAATTTTTTTTTCAGGATTTTCTGAAACGCGGCCCTATAGGAATAACCTGTCTAAAAAGTAACTTTTTCAACAATATATCTTTTTACGATAATCATTCGGGAAGTACGGGCAGTACTTCCCGAATGATTATCGTAAAAAGATCCTCAAGAGCCTCAAAGTTGAAAATTATTTTTTGGAGGTACTGCGAACAATTATCATATAATTAAATCACACAAACCTAAAAACAAAAAACAATCTTATTTTGTTTATCCATAAAATTAAAACAGAAAATATCCTTGCTCATCCGAGTTTTCTTAAAAAAACCTTAAAAATAAGGCCGATCTTCGGGCTTCTATATGGGGTCCATAATGATAAAATATCCAAAAATGGTCATAATATTTTTTGTTTTTCTAGCCGCATAGTATCGATTCGTAAAGATTATTTTATGATTACCCGAAAATAAAAAAATCGATCCACCCTAGTATACACTTCTACATCTGATCCCTTACAAATGTGTCTATATATTAATGCACTCGACTGTACGAAGTAAGTACTTACTTAAAAATAAAACGATAAACAACTAAAAACTTGTACCTTAGAAAACTATTTGACCCCAAATCACGCTTCAACCCTGATATTCGTGTCACGTCTAGTCATTATTGTATGTTTAATAGTACTTCGATCGTAACACAATTACAACAGGAAAATTGTACTCGAATCTCGTTAATGTTCGACGAATTTCATGGAATTTACCGGTATACTCGTTAAACCATTTGAATAAAGCATTAGGTAGGTATTTCGCAAAATTCCATTGTAGTTGCTACAATGTACTACCATTAAATAACGAAATAATTTAGCGGAGCAGCACATCAATATTGCTGTACTAAACTAATAATGAATTATTTTCCCTAGAGTTATCTGCGCATGAAGGCCTTTATTTGGAACTTCGTTTGTGTGTGTATTACGTAAATAGGTAGTACTGTCAACTGAATACAGGTAGCTGTTCTTATCTTTCTTTCTAATAACACAGTACACAATTTGTCAATGACAAATAGTGTATTCTGTTATTAAATTGTCATGCAGACATCCGGAGTCCTGAAAGCACGATGATCGAAGTAATGTCAGTTCTGGAGTCTTTGGATTTAAATGTTTAATCATGCTCAAAGTCATCATATTACTCATCCTGATTAATATTTTTTTTACAAAAATTCAATTCATATCATTCTGTTTTATATTTATAAGTAGCTTTTATGTTTTATAACTTTCAATTATGTATTAAAAGAGAAAAGAGCTGTTTTAAATACCTATCAATATTGTACATTTTTAGACCAAATATTGTTTTCTCAAATGTACTTGAATATACCCAAATTTTCTCCTGGAGTTATACAGGTTTTTTTATAGGTATGTAATATCTATATCGCATAGAAACATAAAATCTACTTTCAAGTCATCCTAACGTTTGTTTCAAGCTGGCAACTAAACCCTTTTCCTTCACATATTGACAAGAATACTATTTGGGCTCGACGGAGGCAGTAACTATGCAGTTTGAGCACAGATGTCATATATACCATAGATCAAGCAATCGTATCTACTTAGCGTGCCAAATGAACTCAGTGAAATCCACTGAGTTGTCCGTCTTTAATCGCAGCTTGCAGCTTTCGGGCGTCAAATTTTGTCAGGTTGAAGTGAACAAAAACGTTAATAATGCCTCCTTAAGTACCTAATATTAATTGCAACAACACAAAAAAATATGAATACTCAAGGGCCTGAGACATATTTAAAATCATAGGCAAGTAATAACTTCAGTGCAAAATCTGACACGCTCGGGCGCCATACAAATGAATGAACTTGTTTCTTCTATCCAAATCTAATTCTGTGAGTTTGAGATGTTTAATTCTAAAATGATAATTTTCCATTTATAGGTAAACGTGTCCTACACTCGTACACGTACCCAAGTCATAGAAGTTAGGGGTTGGCGAGAAAATAAATAAAAGTGTCGAAAGCATGTGACGAAACATCTGCAATTTCAGTAGAAATGCAGTGGGACATAAATCACATTTGTAATGCAGTGAACGCGGAGCGGGCGTTCAAAAATGCCAGCCACGCGAAGAATCTACTCCTATTTCCGTTCATGTACCTACAACATGGAAGCAAATTCGACTTATTTGTGAGCTGACAGAAAACATGTTTGAAAGACTGGGCATGTCATATACATATTTACAGTATGTATATTTAGGGTTGACATGGCGATACTCGCTCAGCTATCAGCTATCACCGCCGGGCGAGCATCGCCGTGTCTCTTTTTAACCGACTTCAAAAAGGAGGAGGTTTACAATTCGTCGAAATCTTTTTTTTTTTTTTATGTATGTTCCCCGATTACTCGAAGACGCGTGGACCGATTTGGAAAATTCTTTTTTTGTATGAAAGGGTATACCTTCTAGTTGGTCCCATTGTCACCGAATTCAGATCTGATGATGGGATCCTGGAGAAATCGAGGGAACTCTTCAAATGTTGTAAGCACACATGGCATTTTTCATTTATTTACGAAGACTAATCAAGTATTTGCGACTAGTCATGAACGTTTTAAGTTGGTGATCTGATGATGGAAGGTACAACTCCTTAGCAATTAGGAGTTGGGGGATAATTCTTTAAGTATAACATATTTCGTGTATTTTGGAAGCTATTTGCGTATTTGCCTTTAGGTGGTCATCCTTTCATGTTGGTGAGCTGATGATGGAAGGTACAACTCCTTAGAGATTAGGAGTTCGGGGATAATTCTTTAAATATAACATATGTCATGTATTTTGGAAGCTATTTGAGTAATTGCCTTTAGGTGGTCATAGCCTCATCTTGGTGAGCTGATGATGGAAGGTACAACTCCTTAGAGATTAGGAGTTGGGGGATAATTCTTTAAATATAACATATGTCATGTATTTTGGAAGCTATTTGAGTATTTGCCTTTAGGTGGTCATAGCCTCATGTTGGTGAGCTGATGATGGAAGGTACAACTCCTTAGAGATTTGGAGTTGGGGGATAATTCTTTAAATATAACATATGTCATGTATTTTGGAAGCTATTTGAGTATTTGCCTTTAGGTGGTCATAGCCTCATGTTGGTGAGCTGATGATGAAAGGTATAACTCCTTAACGATTAGGAGTTGGAGGATAATTCTTTGTTTGGAGGATAATATAACAACTGTCATACATTTTCGAGATCTATTCAAGTGTTTGCTTAGTAGTTATGATTATGACATGTTGGTAAGCGGTTAGTGATTCTTTAAATAATATAGGCATGCTAAAGGCTGTTACCTATAATCTTTGAAATTATTCATACCCTGCTGATGATACAATGTATATCTCCTTGATAATGGGAATGGAATGGGAATGTTTGTTGTATTCATATAAGTTAGCCAGTTCAGGTATTCTGACCTACTACAGTGCAATACATTCTAATTATAAGTAGGTATTTAGAGCATACAAAATAACGATTTTATATAAAATAAGTACTAAAAAGAATAAAATAAAATATTTTAAAATAAAAATTAAACCGCCTTCAAAATTCGCCTGATCTAAAAAGTAAAAAATAATTTTAGTTCCTACTTCTTAGGATTTCCTACCCAAACCTTTAAACATTTTACCCTATTCATTGAAATAAAATATTATGGCTAGGTACCCTACAGATTTCTTAGAAGTCGGTGCCAAGCCGAATATGTTCACTTCGCGAGTATAAGTATTTGATAGAGCTTTGTAACTTACTATCACTCCTGTTATGCTTTCAGCAAAATTACTGAGGCAGATCATACTGTTAATAAAAGCATAATCGGAGTACGGGCAGTATAAAGCTCTATCTAATATATAACTATGAACGTACCTATTTGGCTTGGCACCGACTTCTAAGAAATCTGTAGGGTACCTAGCCATAATATTTTATTTCAATGAATAGGGTAAAATGTTTAAAGGTTTGGGTAGGAAATCCTAAGAAGTAGGAACTAAAATTATTTTTTACTTTTTAGATCAGGCGAATTTTGAAGGCGGTTTAATTTTTATTTTAAAATATTTTATATTTACACAGGAGTGCGTATATTTTGTTCGTGTTAGTGCCTATAGAATCTCTTTGGATTCGTCATTTCATTGTTTATTTCCGTTCGAGTGTCACAGCCTTTTCTTTTGGAACGATAAGATACTCTTGATACTTGGTAGAGATCTACTCTATAAGCCTGATATTGAAGTAAACACTATAGGATTACATTATAGTACAGTCAGCAGCAGATATACCTGAGCGGGCAAGGTGTCCAAGAAGTCATGTACACTTAAATCGTCTGAAAAATATGAACATTTAAGTTATCATTTTCACATACGCTTTCAGTTCGTCACATATATCTTAACATTCCAGTTTTTCTTTAACACGTACACGGTTATTTCATCACAATGTCAATAACGGTTACAAAGTCAGTGGTAACTAAGCACTCAAATTTAAGCAGTTGTCATTAATATCTACACGCACTGCCAATCACATACGTCAGCAGCCAAGGTGCCACCCGTTGCTTAGCAGTTGTTATTTCAATGGTAACTAAGCACCAACATTTTATGTGAATAACTTTCAATACTGTAATTAGTTCGTTGAATGTAGTTTTTAACCGACTTCAAAAAGGAGGAGGTTAACAATTCGTCGAAATCTTTTTTTTTTTTTTATGTATGTTCCCCGATTACTCGAAGACGCGTGGACCGATTTGAAAAATTCTTTTTTTGTTTGAAAGGGTATACCTTCTAGTTGGTCCCATTGTCACCGAATTCTGATCTGATGATGGGATCCTGGAGAAATCGAGGGAACTCTTCAAATGTTGTAGGCACACATGACATTTTTCATTTCTTTTCGAAGACTAATCAAGTATTTGCGTCTAGTCATGAACACTTTAAGTTGGTGATCTGATGATGGAAGGTACAACTCCTTAGCAATTAGGAGTTGGGGGATAATTCTTTAAGTATAACATATTTCATGTATTTTGGAAGCTATTCGCGTATTTGCATTTAGGTGGTCATCCTTTCATGTCGGTGAGCTGATGATGGAAGGTACAACTCCTTAGAGATTAGGAGTTGGGGGATAATTCTTTAAATATAACATAGTTCATATATTTTGGAAGCTGTTTGGGTATTTGCCTTTAGGTGGTCATAGTCTCATGTTGGTGAGCTGATAACGAAAGGTATAACTCCTTTACGATTAAGTAATTCTTTGAATGTAACAACTGTCATACATTTTCGAGATCTATTCAAGTTTTTGCTTAGTAGTTATGACATGTTGGTAAGCGGTTAGTGATTCTTTAAATAATATAGGCATGCTAAGGCTTGGAAGCTATTTGAATATTTGCCTTTAGGTGGTCATCCTTTTATGTTGGTGAGCTGATGATGAAAGGTACAACTCCTTAGAGATTAGGAGTTGGGGGACAATTCTTTAAATATAACATATTTCATGTATTTTGGAAGCTATTCGAGTATTTGCGTTTAGGTGGTCATCCTTTCATGTCGGTGAGCTGATGATGGAAGGTACAAACTCCTTAGAGATTAGGAGTTGGGGGATAATTCTTTAAATATAACATAGTTCATATATTTTGGAAGCTATTTGAGTATTTGCATTTAGGTGGTCATAGTCTCATATTGGTGAGCTGATGACGAAAGGTATAACTCCTTAACGATTAAGTAATTCTTTGAATGTAACAACTGTCATACATTTTCGAGATCTATTCAAGTTTTTCCTTTGTAGTTATGACATGTTGGTTAGCGGTTAGTGATTCTTTAAATAATATAGGCATGCTAAGGCTGTTACTGTTTCCTATAATCTTTGAAATTATTCATACCTACTGATGTTACACTGTATATCTCCTCGATAATGGGATAATTCTTTGAATATTTAAGTTATCCAGTTCAGGTTTTCTGGCCTATTACAGTGCAGTGCATACTAAATAACGATTTTACACTACTAAAAAGCGTAAAATAAAATATTTTAAAATAAAAATAAAACCGCCTTCAAAAATTCGCCCGAACTAAAAAGTAAAAAATAATTTTATTTCCTACTTCTTAGGATTTCCTACCCAAACCTTTAAACCTAGGTATCCTACAGGTATCCTACAGATTTCTTAGAAGTCGGTGCCAAGCCAAATATGTTCACTTCGCGAGTATATGACTGTATTTGATAGATTTTTGTCTATAGTCAAGTCATAGAACTTACTGTCACACCGGTTATGCTTTCATCAAAATGACTGAGGTAGATCATTCTGTTGATAAGTGATAACAACATAATCGAACTGACAGTAAGTTACAAAGCTCTATCTAATACGAGTATATACCTATGAACGTATTTGGCTTGGCACCGACTTCTAAGAAATCTGTAGGATACCTGTAGGATACCTAGGTTTAAAGGTTTGGGTAGGAAATCCTAAGAAGTAGGAAATAAAATTATTTTTTACTTTTTAGTTCGGGCGAATTTTTGAAGGCGGTTTTATTTTTATTTTAAAATATTTTATTGCAATCCAAATGGCAAACGTATTTTCCTAGCTAGCTTCGGCACCTACCGCTGAACAGCTGCAAAGGAACTTTCTCTGTCACTTCAATTAGGGTATAATAAGAGTGACCATGACAAGTTCTTTCGATTTGATGATTTCGGATTTCGCGGTAGCGGTCCTGAGGGCTTATTGCGAGCTACGCACGAAGTTTTGCCTCTTTGTCACACTTACGTTCGACATTGCAAGTGCGAAAGAGAGAGGCAAAACATCGTTCGTGGTTCACAATAGGCCCGTTTTTTTTTTATACCATGTCGGTGGCAAACAAGCATACGGCCCGCCTGATGGAAAGCAATCACCGTAGCCTATGAGCGCCTGCAACCCCAGGGGTGTCACATGCGCGTTGCCGACCCAATAAGAACTTGTACACTCCTCTTTTGAAGAACCCCATACTGTAGTCCAACGGGAAAACCTCGGCAGCTCATTCCACAGACGGACCGTCCGCGGGAGGAAGTTCCTCTGAAACCGCACGGTGCGCGACCATTTAGGTTGCAAGGTGTGAGGATGAGCGCCCAGTCGGTGGCGAGCGGTGCGATGATGAAAAGTGGTCGTTGGCATCATGCCGAACAGTTCTTCAGAGCACAACCCATTGTACAGACGATAGAACACACATAAGGAGGCGAAGTCTCTCCTTAGACTTAAGGGTTCAATACCGCCTGTGAGTCTGGGATCGTCTACTATTCGGACAGCTCGTCTCTGAACCGAGTCAAAGGGTGCAAGCTGGTATACAGGTGCTCCTGCCCAGAGGTGACAGCAATACTCCATATGGGGTCTGACTTGCGACTTATATAACAGAAGTCTTTGCCCCGGAGTAAAGTATCCCCTCGCTTTATTGAGCACACCGAGCTTTTTGGATGCCAGCGTAGCTTTTCCCTCTATAGTCCGGGAGCTAAACTTTAACTTGTTCGAGAAAATTACATTAAATCCTACAGTATATTTATTTCAGGAATATGATAAAACATCGTTTTGTGAATATATGAATCTAATTATCCCTGATAAATGTGTGGAGGTTTTTTCATAAAATCAATATTAAGATTTAATTGTTTAATAAAAAGAAACAATAAATCCTACAGTAGGGATTTATTATCCGAGGGGCCTAACTGAATATTTAAGACAATATTTTAAAAAGTCACCACTGAATAATCGTAGATATAGTCAGAAAAAATAAAATTATTTTTAAAATTCATAACAATCAAACAGAAATTAAACAAATGGTGATTTTTTACTATAATGACCCGACAATTATTATACTCATCCAAAGAAAAAATTACGTCAGTGACTCAATGCTAACTATTTTTTTTACAGTTTTAACTGATTTACGTGCAGGCGCATTAATTCTACATTTTATTTTTTTAATGTACCTCTTGTCAATAATTAGTTGTGGCACAATACCAAAAAAATCCCCTATGTATACTCTAAGCATTTCCTACAATTTTCGAAATGGTTATTGTTAAAATAAATCGGAGCGGCGCTGACGTCATACTCGTATATGCGCGGCCGGCCGCAGGGCAGCGGATAAACGTAGGTGGGGTACTATGTAGACAGGACGGTGCGTCAAATTACAGAAGGAATTTCGTAGGAAAGAAGTAGAAACGTCTTAAATAAAAATTAGTAGTAAAATAAATAGGTATTAAGCAGTTTTTGAACTGACGATTAAAAATGTAGGCACCTATACAACTTGTAACCTATTAGGGGCCTGTATTTAACACGTTCACTGCGGCTTGAGGTAAATCCGCCCCAAGCTCGACTAAACGCTGGAGTGCGGGGCTAAAAGTTCATGTTTTCTCTGTGGTGCGGGAGCTGCCGTCGTTTACTTATAAGGCGTACGATAAAGACAAATATACATTTCTTCATGTTTTTCAAAGCCGTACTCGTTGGTACAAAAAAAATGTATGAGGTCGAAATAAGCCTCTAAAGCACTGGGTAGATATTTTATCCACACAGTGCGGGCTGAGGTTTATTTATGCCTCAAGAAACTGACCTCACGGCCGCACCGAGCGGGATGCTGGCATGGCGGCGCGGGAGTCGACCGCTGACCGTTAGTGCGGCTATAGTTGTCGATAAAGACTATACAGTACCGGTCAAAAGTTAAAGTTTCGATACAAAATAGGCTTTCAAGTGATAATATTTTTAGTGTTTACAGCAAAATATTTTTTCAACTTATATAATTATTACTGATTCAAGAGCTATTTAATATTAATTTATCTTAAAATCTGAACAATTTTATACATCAGATCAGATAATAATTCGTATTCGTAGGCAAGTGAAATTGTAATTTTTTGATGATTATTATATTAGTATGAACATCGCGTGGGCATGGCTGCCAAAAACTGTCACAGCTGCCTCGGGTGTCCGAGCTGTTCGAAAGTAACGGTTAAATAAAAAGGAATAACTAAATAATCAGTAATAACTATATTAGCTGAAAACTAGTGTCAACTTAAATGCTGGAAAAATGATAGCCCAAAAAGTCGAATTTGTATCAAAATCGTGGTGCGATCTTAAATTTTTGACCGGTACTGTAAGATAAGATAGTAACACTGTGAATCATCCCTTATTTACTACATATCATCTCTATATATCAGGTAAACATGCAGAAAGAAGTGGTTCACAATTTGCACAGGCATGCAGCCGGAATGTTTGATAGTTTAGATGTTATTTGTCAATCATCTTTTGTCCTTATAATGTCATCCACTGGGCCGCTAACTTTATTTACTCGAGTTAGAAATAATAAATATGGCATCAATGCTTTAGATTAACTTAATAGAAAAAACCGACTTTTCAACCCCGGACTCGGACTTAGGTCTAGGTCCTGGTCCGAGTCTGGTACCGGGTTCAGTACTCAGTTCCAGTCCCAGTCGAAGGAAATCGAAATCAGCAAACGACGTGTACTATGCATTGTTGAAGGGTTCCGTTCAAATCATCGTCAGCAGTTCCAGTTCATCAAATGCGACAGTTTTGAATGAAAATGCTTGATTTTTTGATGAAAATACAAAAATGTCTATAGATAAGCATAATACGTATGATTTTAAGATTTGAGGAGACTCCCTACCCGATATCTCGTTGACCATCATCATACAAGAATCATAAAAAAAAAATTACATACTAAACGAATTGATAATCTACTTTTTAGATTTGGAAGTCGGTAAAAAATGGCGTCTGAGACATTGTATCGAAGATGGTCGACGCGATGATGATGTTTTATCGATAATTCAGTGATAACTGCCATTCCTTTCACTAGACTTAGAAAAAAATTATTGCGTTTTGAGGCCTAACAGACCTCAAAAATTGTTTAGGTATTTTTTCTTTAACTAGAGGTCAGACCCAAGGGCGACGCTAAGTGTATTTTAAACATTTACTGACAAATGAAGACCACAAAAAAGAAAACACCTAATCCTTGTCTAGGCAAAATTATAAAAGGTTTAAGTAACTGCTGAAATTTGAGGTCTATTGGACCTCACCCGCACTGTAAATGAGCTTAGGTTTGGGCTGATTCGATCTCAACCCCACCAGATTAAAGTTCACTACGATTTGTCCCGCAGTGAACGTGTTCCCGACGCAAAATGAGGTGTTACAATTATTCAAAAATGTATATATACAGGGCGTCCCACGGCGATGCCACATGGAGGGAAAGTACCTTAAATATCATAGATAGCGTATTTTGCTGAAAGAAGACTTTATTTTATTTTTAAGACTTACCAAAATTGCATTCAAATTTTTTTTAATTTTTTTTGAAAAAAAAATTGTATGAAAAAAAAAATATCGCCTTGTCAGAGGATACATACCATAATTATCGTAAATGAGCATCTTACAGAAAGAAGACATTATTTCGGTTTTGAAAACAAATTCCAACTTGTTGCCACATTTTTTTAATTTTTTTTGAAAAAAATTGTATGGAAAAAAAATATCGCCTTGTCAGAGGAAACATACCTTAATTATCGTAAATGAGCATCTTACTGAAAGAAGACATTATTTCGATTTAAAAAACAAATTCCGTAAACTGGGGATACATTCATCAATTTTAAAATTTAAACTTCAATATCATCTAAAATTAGGCGTAAAAAAATCCAAAAATAAAATAGTAACATCAACTTTTTGTTATCTTTCTCGGTAAAATAATTTGAAACGATACTTTAAAAATGTATGAAGATAGAAAAATAAAACGTAGTGATCAAAGTTAAACTGACATTGGGGTTATTTTGATACCTTATGTTTTTTTAAGGTAAATGTAAACCCTTACAGGAGTAATTTCTCCTAAGAAAATAAATAAATCCGTTCGCAGTATCTAAAGTTACAACAATTTACGTCGTTTTGGGGTTATTTTGATCAAATATTTGTGATCAAAGTAACCCCGATATATTATAAATAAAACTTCAGTATTCAACTTTATTAAAAACAAAAATCAAACATTGAAGAGAGAACAATCTCCTTATAAAATAAACAGTCAAATGGATAGACATACCATAACCAACTATACGTAACATTCTGATCAATGTGACCCCATGTAGGTGATCAAAGACACCCCATTGAATAAAAACAATTATTATAAGTACTTAGTTTGAATTGAAGACCCCAAAAACGTTATATTTGTATACCTAAACATACTTGTGACAAGTGAATTGTGATTAAGAACCGTTTACCTCACTACCCTTATTGTTAGTTTAGAAGTTATTTTATACACGAAAAATAGCAAAAAGTATACGTAAATATAAACACGTGATACGCTATTCTAACGACCGTACTCATTAAAAGTGTCTAAACAATTAATAAGGATAACTATCATTCTTGCCAGACTTAAAAAAAAAATATTCAGATGCGTTTGGTAACGGAAGATATTCACGATTAAAAAATAAAAGAAGTTTTTATCAATGTAACCCCAAAGTTCAAAGTAACCCCAGTTTACGGTTCCAACTTGTGTCCACATTTTTTTGATTTTTTTTGAAAAAAATTGTTTGGAAAAAAAATATCGTCTTGTCAGAGGAAACATACCTTAATTATCGTAAATGAGCATCTTACTGAAAGAAGACATTAAGGTATTTTTTCTCCGACGTCGAGATATTTTTTTTTTCATACAATTAAAAAAAAAATTAAAATAAGCTGGAATTTATTTTTTAAATCGAAATAATGTCTTCTTTCAGTAAGATGCTCATTTACAATAATTAAGGTATGTTTCCTCTGACAAGGCGATATTTTCTTTTCCATACAATTTTTTTTTTTCAAAAAAAATAAAAAAAATGTGGAGACAAGTTGTGATTTGTTTTTTAAATCGAAATAATGTCTTCTTTCTGTAAGATGCTCATTTACGATAATTAAGGTATGTTTCCTCTGACAAGGCGAAACTTTTTTTTCATACAATTTTTTTTCAAAAAAACTTCAAAAAAATTTGAATGCAATTTTACTAAGTTTTAAAAATAAAATAAAGTCTTCTTTCAGCAAAATACGCTATCTATGATATTTAAGGTACTTTCCCTCCATGTGGCATCGCCGTGGGACGCCCTGTATAACTATACCTCTCTCTTTCACGCACAGCGCACGGCATCGCCGCACACGCGTATCATAGGCAAGGCACATGCGCGGGAAGGCGGGATTTAAAAAATATTCGTTTTAAGATTATAGCTGTTAATGTCGATTGCTCGTAAAGCACTTAATATATTTCAAATATTTTATTTTTATTTTGCGTGTTAATAAACATATTATCTAAGAAATAGATCATCGTGGCTGTACGTATTCATTGAAACGTCTTATAAGCAAAATAAAATAATAAAAGTGAAAAAAAAATAGATGCAACTGTGTCACCGCGGAGAAAAGTTACTAAGACGTTTATATCTTTATTTTGGTCCAATGACCAAATTTTCGAATTGCGCAAGATTTTGTAAGTTACATTTTTTATCAAATAAGGAAAAAAAATTAAGGTATAGTTTTTTTTTGTATAAGCTTTACGAAAAAACTGGGGATTTTTTTTTCCTTAATTATAAATCATCTGAAACAATAGAATGAATGCATAATCTCGAGGGTAGAAATTATTGAACGTGCTGTTCCAATTATTGACCTTCAAGTCCTCGACTGGATGAGAAGCTCTCGCGCGGCACTGGGGATTATTGCATGGTGTGAATCTGTATACCCTAAATATTCATTAGAAAAAGCTTCCGAAACTGTAGGATTTAATGTGACCAAAAACTTTTCTTCCCCCGACTACTAGGTGACATCGGAATTGGACGTCGTTGGAAATGTCGACTCCGAGGTTATAACTTATCCCTCTGGTTATAACTTTTAAACAATATTTGATCCATATGTGACAAGGATTGCTTTGACGTCTGACTGACTGACAACTCACGAAAGCAGTGCAGACTTGTCACTGCATACATCTATCTCAGGCTATGGCAAACTATTCAAAATGGATACATTTCTTTAGAATATTGAAATATGACTTATATTTGTAATGACATATTTTTAGGTAATAAATGAAGGTTGCAGGAGTACATTCATTCCGGACCTAATAATTATCAATATGACGTCAGTAGGTAACGTCAATATTTCATTGCAAGTTTGAGGAAAATAAAGTGAAATGAAACAGATAACAAACATAAAACATTTTATTTTCAAAAATTGAATGTTTCATACCAGCTTTTTTCACTGGAGGAGCGTTGGTGGCCCACCGGTAAGGCTTTCATTCCGAAGGTCGTGGGCTCAAATCCTGTCGGCTCGTACCAATGAGTTTTCAGAACTTATGTACCGTACCTATGTACGAAATATCATTTGACATTATTTACCAGTTGCGTTTCGGTGAAGGAGAACATCGTGAGGAAACCGGACTAATCCCAATAAGGCTTAGTATACCCTCTGGGTTTGAAGGTCAAATGGCAGTCGCTTTCGTAAAAATCTAGCACCTACGCCAAATCTTGGGACTAGTTGTCAAAGCGGGCCCTAGGCTCTCTGGCCGTGGCAGAAGCCGGGGTAACGAAAAAGCAGGAAGAAGAAGACAAAGTATTGTCGCTGACTGTGCTTTACTTCCCACGACCAACTTACACATATCGAGACGAGTCTAAGAAACCCAAGCACAATGGGGTTTGGTTGTTTCATCACAAAGTTCCTATGGCTACCTTCCAGTTCCACCATCAGATCAGCTCTTTGTCATAATAATATTGCATTGTCATCAAATTTAAGCAGCTCAATCTAAAATCAGGAAATGGTTCAATTTTAACTTGCAAGATTCGATCATAGACAACGGAACTGAAAACTAAGTTGAAACTAAATTCTAAAAGCTTGTAAAAAGAGAAAAGTAAATAATTTATCCTAAAGTTGACTAAGAAGCACCTGTCAAATGATTGAAGAGAAAAATGTGAGATAGATGTATGTGATGACAAGACTGTACTGCTTTCGATGATTGTCAAAACAGTTACTTAAAATAAGTATAGCTATTTTTCAATCAATATTCAACCATATTTGTACCATACAACGTCTATTTTTCCTTCTTGTTCAGATATATTTGCCTTATTGACTGCTTAGATACCAGTGGTTTTTTAACAGCTGAGGTATCAATGATGTGTTGTATGTTAAGAAATTAATGAAAATCGACTGTTAAGATATTTGTGACTTGTTAAGCGCTCACAAGTAAATACTATCATGACAGTCAACAACTTTTTGAAAGTTTAAATGTTAACCTCTCTTTGGACACCTCGAGTGTATAGTGACTTCTGATGCTGACTGTACACTTTGGGATTTTAGTAAATTAAAAAATCTTACCCACTTTAAGTGTAGCGGGTGGGAGGTACCCAAACAAAAATTTTAATTTTACTTTCTTTTATCATTTTGTTGGCGTGATTAATATGTAAACGTCATTGCAAATTCCTACTACCAACAGTTACTGAGCTATGCTGCGGACAGACAAACGGACATAGCGAACTTATTTAAAAGTTCCTAGTTTACTATGGAACTCTTAAGAGATGTTGATTTTGCTTTACTTTTTTTTCCCCGTGACGAAGGTAGACAACTGAGCTCTCAGCCCACCTGATGGAAAGCAAGAACTGAGGCCCATGGACATAGCGACCAAAAAATCGCCTTTGCGCTACCTACCCTGAGGACTTAGATGGGTTACCTCTATCTATGCCAGTAATTACACTGGTTATCTCGGAACACAGTACTAACTTTTTGGCGGCAGGTTAACGGGTAAGACGATGGTAGCTATACGGGCAGACCCTGCATGAGGTCCTACCATCAAAAACTTACTTTACTAACTTACTTTTTTGCTAAAATACTTACTGGTAATTTCAAAATTTGGTCTTTTATGAGTATGAGAGCCAAAATGCAGACGTAGCCAAAATGCCATTCTGCAATCGTATACGATAAGCCATAAGTCACGTTACCGTAATAATTAATGGAAAAATGCTTACGTCACTTTTTGTTTTAATTTATGTCATTCTCTTACATCTATTACTATCCACTTATCATATACCATTGTAGAATGACACCTTGGCTACTACGCATAAAAGTATCTGTATAGGTAATATACGCCCGCGTTTGTCAGTTCGCATAAAGATAAATTGAAACCAGTAAACATTTACGTTCAAGAGACAATCCCTGCAGTTATGTTTTGGGCAACAATACAAAAGAGAACAATACTCACGCATGCCGCGGTTGCGAGGTACGTTGACGGCCCGAAAATTTCCCTTTGTGTTAACTTTGTCAGTTAAAAGTTATTTAAAATAGAGTGAATTAATCACCTTCGTACTGCATGGGTCGATGGTGCCTCCTTCTCGCGAGGAGGGCTATGACGGCAACCACAACCAGAGTGCCAACTGTCCCCGCTACAATGCCTAAAGCCCAACCCGCCTCCATACTGCTGCCATTTGTGGTTTTTGCTTCTGTTTTAGACAAACAATTTCAGAAATGAAACATTTAAATTACCTGCATTAAAATTAAAGCAAGCGGTTTTGTGTGAGCTTAAATTTAAATAGTCTAATATTAAGGGTAAAATAAATAACGCGTTGTTAAAAGAATAGGAGTTAACTTTTCTTTTTAGTTTCCATAACTTTTGTAGTCATTTTGCTATCTTAGGTTTGATTACAGAAAGATTGCTATATAAAAATGTGGGCAGAAAACATTATTGAAATAAACATTTTACCTGTATGCAAAGCCAGTCGAGATAACATTAGCACTTTCAATGTTGTGGCCTCAGACCGGCCTCTGGCGTTGTGTGCGTAGAACACCAGCTTCACAGCCTTCCCAGAGCCTAGGCCTCGCAGTTTCCACACAGGGGCCACAGCAGAAGCATTTGTCAGTAGTGTGCCGTGCTCCCATGCTTCCACGAAGTAAATTGTATGGAGACCACCATCATAGCCTAAAATATTACACAAATGTTAGTGGTGTAGCTAAACACTTAATTAAAACTAGCCCCCTTATTTATAAACGTCTTTTAGACATATTTCTAAGACGTTAGGAGAGACATTCACGAATAAGGTGGTAAAGCTATAACTTTTAGCACAATTAACCCGCTCAGTACGGAACAGGTGATCAAACTATCAAAGTCAAACTATTCTTTAATCAAGTAACCTTATTAATAAGCATTTTCGAATCGTCTGACACTATCAAGAGAGAAAAAAAATCTACTATAACCTGTACAAGTATAGTTTAGATAGATATCTATTATAAAATCTATCTACTATCTCTCTATTATAAACGCAAATGTTAGAGACGTATACGCAGTATTTTGTATTATATGTAGGTATCACCTTCTTAAAATGTGCCAAAAACAGTAACAAGAGACTCAGGACCTGATTGCACTACAGTACAGGAGCAACTTTTATTGCAAAACATTTCAACACCGACTTTTAAATAGAACCTAATTTCAAAGCAATTTTGCCAGTGCACCACTTCAAACAATAGTATATTGCTTTGTTTCGATCGGGATCAGAATCAGTAAAGTATACGTAGGGCGCAAACCGCAGCGGGTCAAATCAAGCTTAGTGTAGACACGAGTCAAGCAACGTACATACCTACCAAATTACCACTATCAAATACTACTCGTAATATTATATTTAAACATGATTGCATTATATATACAGGGTGGAAATTAAACTCAGGCCCTGGAGGAAAACTACTTTAAATCCTTAAGCTAGCTCATTTTACTTAAAGGAGACATTCCCTTATTTTTGAAAAGAAATAAATTTGCATTAAAAGATTTTTTTAAACTCGCTTGCTTCGCCCGGGACTCGAACCAACTAAAATAAAAATAAAATAAATACTCTTTATTTTATTACACTAATTTGTAGTATTCATATTCAGGATAAAGTTTCTCTAACAAACATTTGGTCCTAAAAATAAAAATAATCGTTAAATCTAACATCAACTTTATTTTACTATCAATTTTGTAACACTTAAATTATTTAAATGATAAATAAAAATGATAATTAAAAAAATCTTTTAATGCAGATTTGTTTCTTTTCAAAAATAAAGGAATGTCTCCTTTAAGTAAAATGAGCTAGCTTAAGGATTTGAAGTAGTTTTCCTCCAGGGCCTGAGTTTAATTTCCACCCTGTATATTATAAGCAGGCCACTAAGTTTTATTCGTAAATTAATAAAATATGTTCAATCCCAATCAGAGCACAACAATCTGTACTGTGTTATACATACATTGATATCGTCACCTTATATTAAAAAAAATCTTGATTTAAATGAAAACCATAGACGTAGTTTGACTACTAGATGACAAAATATAACTTGAATTAAGAGCAAACTGCGACCATATAACATGGACGTCTAACGCCAGCTCAAAAATGTCCCCAAAACAATTGTTCAATTGTGCCAACATGCGCTTAATTTCTTAACGCCGCGCATATATCGGCGCAACATCTTTAACAAATATCTATAGAATATAGCTAATTAAAACTTTGATGGACCAATCACAACTATTTTTAAATGGCGGTTTAAGTTCTTATAGGTTGATATTGAAATTCATTACCGTGATGCATTGAAGACGTGGTGACCCTTGTCAACTAAAACTCAGTACCGGTTTTGAAAGGCAATTTAGTATGGCGTGCGGCTTCCATGTTTTATTTGTTCGTAGAGAGCAAACATTTCGTTATTTAGGATAATAACGCATAGGTACTATATAAATAAGCAATTAATTTCTTAACTTAGCGTTTTCATAATTATAATATATGAACAATATAATGTATGTCCTCATGTACAAATATGACTAATGTAAGTCTGCCTAGTATTATTCTAAAGAAAACGGAAACAAATCCTTCAGAAGTTCGATACCAAAATTTGTTAACTTTATAATATTTACTCAAAAAAAGTTGGTACAGAAATACAGAAATACAGAAATACAGACTTTATTGGTAAAAGCAATTTACATTTTACACGTCATTTATAAATTAAGTAATATTGATACATACAATTCGCAGAATTAACTATTTAAAAAATAAAAATAATAATCCGTTGTTTGGGTCAATCATCCAGTCGATGTGTTTTTGAAATCATCAATACTGTAGTATGCTTTGTCTAACAGTAATGACTTTAATTTATTTTTGAAAATTGCATCAGTTTGCGAGTCCTTAATGGAATCTGGTACAGCATTGTAAAGTATAGGGCCCATGATATCGAGTGACCGTCTAGATTTGGCGAGCCTACGCTTAGGGATTAAGAGCCGTGGTCGCCTGCGTGCGGGAGGGTCACAGATCGGCGCACTTGTTATATATTTATGTATATTTGTCCTTACATACATACAGGCAGTTAATATATATATAGACGGCAACGTTAAAATTTTATGTTTTTTAAATAAAGCCTGTGCAGGGTAGTCTATAGGTCTATAGTGTACATTTCATATTGCCACCACAGTCAATGGGTCATTCATGCATTGTAAATAATTGAATAAAAGCCATGATTGGTCAGTTAGCTATTTTGAGGTTTGAACAAAAAAGCTCTGATATTATACACCGAGCTTTAGAAAATCGCGCAACAAAGCGAAGCGATGCAATGTGTTACTGGCAAACTTTTGTCTAGTTCCCTACAGTCCACATTTCTGTTAAATTGGATCATTGTTTACATAAAAATGTTGCTTGCAATCGTACTTTGCAGTGCAGACACGTTTTCCATTTTAGAACCATTTCTACGATAATTTATTGTAAATACTTCAATCAATTTCTACATTACTTCGTACATTTCCGGAATATTGAGTCAATTTGTTTTCCGAGTATTGAGATATTACCAGAACAGATATTTTCAGCATTTTTATTAAATACATAAGGCAAAGTCATCGAGGAATACTCTTACAGTAATCACCTTTAAATAATTTAAAATAAAAAGCGCATATTTGTTAAATAAAAATACTCACCCGCAATACATCGCAGCTCAATTGAATCGTCAGTAAGATTTAACGACGTACAGTTGAAAGGTGGATCTGGCCTCACCGCTGGTAGCAGTGTATACCGACAAGGTTCTATCTGCTGACCAGCCAGGTTTGTAGCTCTGCAAGATAGCGACCCGTAGTCCCCTTCCACCGTGGGAGTGTACGTTAGGATGGACTGGCCATTTTTTGTCGTATATTTCCCCTGATGGAGGAGGAAGTATAAAAAAATAACTAGGCAAATTACGTTAAAACAAATTTATACAGTACAGTGTCGTATATTTCAAATCATTGTTAGCTAGCTATGCCTGTGCCTTTAGCACTTTTAGCAGGTCATCTCAATATAATACTAGACAATAGGAATAAAGTCGGTAAAAATCTCCATTCAAGCCTCTCTCTTACTAGCCTCGGATAAATCTGTCTTGCTTTTAGATTAACATCTAAATCAACCAAGAATTTGTTTAATTATTATAAAAAATACTTAATTACATATCAAAGCTCGCCATTCTAGTTCTGTACTTCAGAAACATTACCAGATATACTGGGCGTAAATTGAATCCGGGTGAATCTCTTTCCGTAATGTAATGTAGCACTTTTTCGAGCAAACCGCTCGTAATTTATTTTGTAATAATGTAATGTGTTGTGGATAATTTCAAATGTGTATGCCGTAACTGTCATAACAATGTTTATTGCTAAATTATGCCTTTATTCACTTACTTATGTTATCTAGTAAACAATGTTCTATTATCATAGTGCACTTTTACCTCCATAAACGGGGCTACCAGTATCTACTGTGATTCAGTTTAGGACCAAATCTGAATCGCAATGTGTCTGTTCCATGGAATTACTGTCAAAAACTGATAAGCTGAACCTAAACTGCATTTAAGAAATCATGATAGCCTCCCCAGCGTTGAGCGTTCCCAGCTGTGAATGTATTGTAATGAAGCTTGTCTATGTAAATACGTATAGTGTCCAATAATAAAAAGGTAAGATTGCGGGACACTTCTGGGTTAGATTGGACGATAAGTTGCTGAAATGATGATTATGATGAATCACAGACAACATAACCTCAAGACGTAGTATAGCCGGGCGACCCCCTCTGTCACGCATACGGTGAATTCACTCCATATTAGAGCCACGCCTTATTGCTAACTTCAGTCTGCGGCCGGCGTTCATGAGATATTTACGAAAGTTTTAACGTGATTTACATCATGCAAAATGCATTACTGTTGCGTGAAATTGTGTAGCAAGAATACAAAAACATCTAGTGTGCAAAAAGATGGTATTTCGTCTCACAAGTGAGCAATTTTTTATAAATTTCAATTAAAATAAAAATAGTTTAAGCATAAAATCTAGTGCACTCGTTGATGTCTTTTTACAAAGTCTCTTTCTAATACTTTGCACGAAGTATAACTCCCTCCTTGTCTAGCGTAACGAGCAGGTAGGCCGTCTGAACTAGGGATGGCCGTAGAGTATGTTTGTTTACTATCGATTAGGTAACTAAAGATAAATTAAAATCTTTATTCTCAATCGTACCCAGCAACAGACTCTGCGGTGGAGTCTCCGTATCCGAACTAGTGATGTCTATACCGGCAGTCTGTTTACTATCGATAAGATATTACGATTATATTCAATTATCCTCAAATAAATTCTGGTTTAGTGTAAATTGTAGTAAGTATAATTTTCAATAATACTATTATGTTAAATAATATTGTGTATCTTCTCTAAATGCCCAAACATGAAAGAAATGTGGATGAATGCTACAAAACGGTCACATGATTGCTTTCCTGCTCCTAGCAGTGTGATATGTTCTCGACACTTTAAACCGGAATATTTCAAATTAACAAAAATGAATAATAGACGAATTTGATATAGAACGTATTTTAATGGTAGTTTTTTGGTAACTTTGTAACTACGAGTTAATGATTGTACAAATAAAAGTATATTTTATAAAATTGTTTTTTTTTTATTATCTCAGAAAAGATATATTGTGATATTAATATTTGACCGCAACTTTGTCTGCGTGGGATGATGATGATAAAATAACTATCCTTTGTCCTTTCCCGGGTCTTAAACTATCTCGATTCCAAATTTCATCTAAACCGGTTTAAATGTGGAGATGAAGACACAATAGACAGACAGTACAAATATTTTTTTATATAAAATGCATTTCATTTGTCACACCAGAAGTTGCGGGTAGAAGCTAGTATCATAATATATCTACATCTGCGGGGATGATGATGATAATGATGATGATGAATGAAATATCGTATGTCCTTTCCTGGGTCTTAAATAATTTCCATTCAAAATTTCATCTAAATTGGTTCAGCGATTTATGCGTGTAGACTCAGTAAACTGACAGACATACTTTCGCATTTATGGTATGCATTAGTACGGATATGGATTCACGGTTTTATCGGTAAGTCACTGACAAATATCGAATTGTGAAAGCGATAGACATTGTAACCATCGATACTTTTATCGACATTCGGAAATCACTAGCGACCGGCGGACATTTTTGTTTTACACCTCATTGACCTTGAAACGACGAATCACAACACAGTTAGCTCATGTTACGCCGCCCGCACCTCAGCATTTTTGGCAGCATCGGTTTAAATGAAATAATTGTCTAAAGCTACGTCTTTAGGTTATGTTGTCTGTGTGATGAATAAAGAGGTGATTGAAAGATTGATCTCTGTTTCCTAATTTCGTAAATATAATATATTTGTAATTATATATATTCGAAACATTATTTGAATGAATATTAGCACCCGGCACAGTACACCAGTCCACAATATGTGGTCTGCCACTTTTCGACTATATGTACAGTGTACAGTGGTTATAAAGTCAAAAACATAAATTAAGAAAAGTAAACCACATTTTTTGTTATCTGTACTACAATTTTACAAACTGCTATTAAAATATAAACATACCGGCTCCAATTCGACTGTCCCCATGGAGTTGTTGAGCGTCCACTGGAAGTTCTTTGGTGGCGGGTAGGCGTCCACTTCGCACGTCACCCTCGCCGCTTCGTTCAACGCTGCACCGACTATAACCGGCGCTCTTTTCTTGCAGACAGGTTTGTCTTAGGAAAAAAAAATATTACATGTTACCATGTGGTGATAGCAGAAATAATACATTTGTCACCACCCCAACTCAGCCCGTGGGTGTCGTAAGAATCGACTAAGGGATTTTAAGTGTCACTGACGCATGTTTTTTTTTGTATGCATTTAATTTGAACTTTCTAAATCATCTGGAACTGGGAGGAGTTTTACCCTCCTATTCATAAACGTGTTCTACTCGCTACTTTGGAAACCACTAAGTATTGTTTGATAAGACCGAAAGGGACAAAATGATACTTAGCGGCTTGGAAAGCCGAGTCTATCAGCCAGTGATCATCTATGCTATTCTCTTATTCACACATTCGACGCTGCGTTCGTCAAAAAGCTCGACATCAAGACAGTCTTGTCTAAAATCTGCTGTTTTATTTGACATTATGAATCGAAGCTGCGAGCGAGGTTGTGGGCGAGTTCGTCGCTGTTTTTCGTTAGAGAATACGAAGTTCGTACATTAAACGTCAAACTCTCGACGCAGTTCCAGCTCACGCCGCATTCATCGCCGAGCACTAGTGTCGTTTAAAGTACGTTAGTGAATAACATTTTTAGGCTCGACGCTGCCGCAGCGCTGACACAGCGCTGACAGCAAGACGGTTTTCTTAGTGAATAACACTGCAGAATGAAGCTGTTTCACGTTACTATCTGAATAACCGTCTGAGATGTGTTTCTAAAATGTATACTGTATATAAGTTATACGAGACAACTTTGACAGGTTTTTGTGAGATATGTTTTGATTAATGAGGGGGTCAAAAGTGGCACCAAATGGTTCGTGAAGGTAATATAATACACGGTGCTGTTTGCCAGTTTGCTTTTGACGATTCGAGTGTTTAATTGTTTATATAGGTAAATTACTCGTATGCACCTATTTTCAGTGTAAACAAAATTAAAACATTTAAGTGACAATACCGCATAGCATGTGAGTAAATATAAGAGATTGTATAATTATTCCCGAGACATTCGACCGGGTCTGCTATGATTGGGTGATCGAGAGTTTTAACCATCAGCTGCAAAAGCTAGTCCATGAATTGGAATCCCGATTCAGATGTTGGTAAACTATGTATTTTTTTCTCAAATTTGAATAGGCATAGTTTTTAATTGTCTTAAAGTAATTAAATCTAATCAAAATAGCGAGCACGTGCATCACCGTGCACCTACAGAATGATGTTTGTTTACACTGTATCAAATATAACTTGTATGTCGTCAAATCAAACTCAAATTGGTACACGGAACAGCCATGTCAATTCACAGAGGATATTAATGATGAATATTAGTTACACCAACTCGCTCCCAAAGCAACTTGGTCGTATTGACAATCAGGGTGTATCTCCACTGTATTGCTACTATTTGCAAGTCATGCGATGGGTGCATGTGCATTCAATTTGCTTGCAATGGCGTGTAAAGCCGTGAACTGTCTATATGACAGCACTTGTGGGATTTACTGGCAAGATTGGCTTTGCGATTCCTTTTGATACATGAAAGCTACTTTGAAAATGTTCAATGGCTTAAGCAAAATATATTTCGGAAAATTTACATGTTCGAAAAGCAAAACAATACTTAAAGCTTTAAATTTAAACAACGTCGTGTTTTCTTTCAATAATTAATGATGCTTATTAAATTATTTGTCTGAGTACTCCGAAATTGCCTACTGAAGGGATTATAAACGCTGTAGAACAGAGGTGATAAAATATAATTTCCCTTGGGTCGTTAAATACTGTTTCTCGCAGTTTCAGTGGACTCCGCCTTAAATTATTTATCGTAATATTTTACTGTTGGGAGCTGCCTTTAATAAATATGGCTTAAATCCGTATTTTATTCATTGCCGTTGATATTGATAACGGGAATGGAAAGAGTTTTTGTCGCAAAAATATTGCTTTATGTATGGTTAGCTTTGAAATATATGCTCGTTAACATTCAAAAAGCAATTTTCTGAGAATTCATACGTCACGCGAACAATTTTGGAATACGTGCTACAAATAAAGTTACTCAACGTTTAATCAAGTAATTTTGTTGAAATTGTTAAGGACTGAAATGTAAAATGATCATTATAATTTAGTGTTATTAGTAATTATGTAAGTACCTATATGTATACTTACCTGTATAACATGTAGATTAATTTCTAGTTTTATCAATAAATATCTCATTCTCATTTTTATACGTGGAAATATTATGGATGAAAGAAGGAATAATAAAATTTGTTGTTATGGAGTAAAATAAATTATAAGTACCTATATGAATAATCTTCTAAATAACAATCTTTCACAAATTGAGGTAATATCACAGGAAGGTCAAATAAACCTTGTGTTGTGGGTGCTAAGCGACAATATAGGTATACTTAATTAAATACAGATAAAGCATTATTATACATAATAATTTTATGCATAGAGATACATTATATAACTATTTAAATACATTGAATACGTCTGTCACTAACAAATAAAAATAATTATTAAAAATAAACAAATATATCTCCTCACCAAGCCTTGAACCATGAACTTTAGCTTCGTAGGCACTGGCACTACCAACAATGCTACGGAGGCACTTTAATACATGGAAGTTTGAGAAATAACTTTTCGGAATTAGATAACATTTGGATTAGCTTAATATAATTATAAGGCCAACATTCTACATGAAACTTTTATTGGATTTTTTTATTATTATAAATAGCAATATATTGGTGTTAGTCAAATTGCTTTAAATAGGAACGAATTCGTGGAGTCTTACAGTACTGACACTGACGAAGCATTGCAATAAAAAGCCTTATTTTTTTAAATAGTTAATATACCCAATAAACATTTTGGGACATCTTATACAAATCGACCTATTCCCACGGTAAGCTCAATTATCCAAGTCTTGTGATGTGGGTACCGCGACGATACATAAAGACACTTACAATACTTACATACATAGACAGCCACGACCAAAGACAAATATTTGTGATAAATAAATATACAAATAATGACCTCGCTGGGATTTGAACTCGGAAACTCTAGCTTCGTAGGCAGAGTCACTCCCAACTAGGCTACGGAGGCTGGGTTATATACGTCCTGTCCTAAAACGTTTCTGAATATGTGCATATATCAAATATATCAAATGCAATATCCAGATAAAGCATAAACCAGACGTTTCCATACATTCACGGAGATCTAGCACAGAAACTTGTGAAATCGATCACAGTACCGGCATCTGGAGCCAGAACTCTCAATGGGGCAAAGTTAGCCCAGTTTAGTTCAGCGGTTAACTTTTCTCCAAACTTTTTTAGGATTCAAGTGAGTTAAATTTTGTTTCAGTTGAAAGGCAGTTCATTAAACTGGTTTTAAGCTGCTTTTTACGAACATTTGCAAACATAGACTCGTCAAATAGTTATGTAGGTAATACATATGTTCATTTTAAACATTTTAAACGAGCAGTAGGAAAGATTTTATTTATTCACTGTTTAATTTTAGTCGAAATTTTATAACTGATTTTTATTTAATTTTTGGAATGTTTAGAGAGGACAGGCATACAGTTCAAGGACATGAATTGAGATTTCGTAATAAATCTCTTATCTTTAACCAGAAATCATCCCGCAAAGGGGTAAAATTAGGATTGAACAGTTAATATACAAAGCCAATGTACGACTAAAGCCTATCAAGTCTGCACTGTGCCGTACCATGCCCTTGTAATGTAAATGATACGTTAGGGTTTACTCGATGCGTAATGCATTCTATCGCGCTCGCATATATATTGGAGCGAGCGCGATGGCCCGCTTTACGTTTCGAGTAATACCTAACGTTACCAATAACTAGAAAAGTCATGGTACGGCTACTATAGCCCTTCCATGAGATGCCGCTACGTTATTAACGTGCGTTTACTTTCTATCCATCCCGCTCGTTAGGGTGTCCCATATTTTACGAGTTGTAGAAATTAATAACGCATACCCTCTAAATCGGTTTCTTTTACCTCAAAACACATTGAAAAAAAAATTCAGTTCATTTCTGTAACTGCAACCCGAGCCGACTTTCATGCCATTTTCCTATACAATGTATGAAAATTACCAATATTTTTTTTCGATTTTTAATTCTTTTCTATGACATTAACTTATACTACTGTATTATAAACATTTTATCATAAAATTAACTTAACGAAACCAGAAAAACAATATTATTATCAACTTACTGTAATTTGTATGGGAATTTCAGATGAAAGTCGGTACGGGTTCTAGTTACAGGAATGAGCTGATTTTTTTTTCAGAGTGTTTTGGGGTTAATTTTCATTCATTTCATTTCATTCTCATTTATTCATAACAAAAAATATTGTGTTGAACATAAACTTAATACTACATTAATCATAAAAATTACAATTACATTAAACATGAAGAAATACAACACCAATGAAATAAACAATGTCAACTAAAATATACTAATGCAAATTATGATATTTATAATAATAATAAGTAATTAATTAATCACGTCAATAAAATTTAGAAAAAAAAAAAATAATAACATAATATTTTAATTTACTTGTTATTGAATTCTAATCTAATACGAAATCTGACATAGAGTAATAACATTTATTCAAAAGGTGCTGTTTGAGTCTTGCATTAAAGATTTTATAGTTCAAAATAGATTTAAACTCTGTTGGCAGCTGGTTAAATAGGAGCACAGCCTGATAGCTAGTAGCGTGCTTCATAATATTCAGCGGAGGTACAATGTCATACTTGATGTCCTTTCGCCTTGTCGATAGCCTTATTTCTCTTTCCGAGGGACTCTCGCTTTTACTTAAGTGCTTAACAAAGTCTGTGAGCAGTACGAGGATGTAGAGTGAAGGCACTGTAAGAATCTTAAGACTCGCGAAATGTGTTTTGCAAGAGTCTTCCTGACGAATCCGAACTATTCTAATAGCCCTTTTTTGGTGTCTGAAAGCCAAGTCTGTATTATACTGATAACTGTTTCGACTCCACGAGTGCATGGTAAACCATTTTTAGGTTGTTTACATCGATTTGGTCTCTCAGGCTACGAAGGGCATAGCAAGCGGAGCTTATAGAATTTGTCAGCATTTGAAGTTCATGTCTCCAGTTCAGTAGTTCATCAATATGAACTCCCAAAAATTTAACAACATCAGTCTGTTTAATTATTTTTCCATTTAAATTAACATTTAGGGCATCTGAGTTTTTAGATGTTGCTGAAAACAGAATTACATTTGTCTTCTGGGTGTTGAGTTGCAAATTGTTTACTGTGAACCACATATTACAAGCTACAAGAGTAGCATTTGCTCTTTCATTCAACTGCTCCATAGTTTCAGCCGTAACGACAGCATTTGTATCGTCCGCAAATACAACAAGCTTTGTCTGTAGAACTGTGCTTTCTATAAAAGGAATCAAATCGTTTACAAACAACAAGAACAATAAGGGTCCAAGTATGGAGCCCTGCGGAATACCTCGTCTAATTGTAGTGATGTTAGACCTGACTATCTTTTCAGCATTTCCTTCAATTGACTTTAGCTCGATAAACTGTTTTCTATTTGTTAAATAAGACTCTAAAATGTTAAAAACATCGCCTGTAATGCCATAGTGCTTGAGTTTTAGGAGCAGGATGTTGTGGTCTACGTTATCAAACGCTGAACTAAGATCTAAGAAAATCCCTGCTACTTTATGTTTATTATTCAATTGAGTGACCACATCACGAATCAATGTATCTATGGCTTCACTGGTACCAATGCCTTTTTGATACTCAAATTGTCTATTATTCAAAATATTATTAGCAGCCAGATGGCTCAGAAGTCTAGCCTTTAATAACTTCTTAAAAATCTTAGATATTGCAGACAGTAAAGATATCGGCCTATAATTCGAGGGATCACTTCGCTTACCTTTCTTATAAACTGGCAGAACCTTTGCAGTTTTTAACTGATCCGGAAATATGCCGGTATCAAAACAGTCATTAAAAAAGTTTGCGAGAGGTTCCGACAATAAATCAACATTATCTTTCATAATGGTTATAGGTATATCATCATGACCAGTGGATACCTTTGGTTCCATTTTATTGACAATTTGTAACACCTCCTGTGGTGTTACAGTGCCAGAAGTAATTTCTTTATCCACTTTTTTTACATTTTCTCTCAATGTTTTTATAGCAAGATGGAAATCACTTGAATCAGTCTCACTGCCATGATCAAATATACTGGAAAATAAATTTGCCTGCTCTTGAGGACTGTCAATGACCCTGATATAGGGGGCACACGTTATTCATTTCTAAAATAAAAACCCTACCGCTCGTACTAATATAATTAATATAAATTGGCGCAAGCGAGCCGGATAGAGAGTAAACGCGACTTAGTAACGCCGCGCGATATCATGGCATGGCTACTGATATTTGGAGCGAGCGTCATGGATTGCTTTATGTATCGAGTAAACGCTATCGTAATAGTACATTGAGCATTAAGAGCGGGAAATAAGAATTTGTAATTCTTGTACCGCCCGTGGCACACACAATGTTTTTCATCACACCTGCACAGGCTTAGCATATGATCTCCGGTCCCTCACTAGCTATATTAACAAAGAAGGACGGATAGACTATCTTGCGGCGAGATAATGTCGCGCCAATCATGTGCTGAGCATGCTGTGAGGCAAAAAAGTAAATAAAACAATATATTTTCACAAAACTACTCTTATATGGTCTAAATCCGGGGTGACTTAAATTTATCACTTTTACAAAAGAAATCTCGGCTTGCGCGTGCCGCGCCGCGCAAGTGCGACGTAATGTTGTATGAAAATCCTTGACAGCCTACTAGTGTGTAATGACGCATCTACGGCGCGCATCGCCGCAGCGTATTGGCGCACTTACCGAACAGGTGTGATGAAAAAGTTTCTAAGTACCTTATGGTACGGCTACATGAATAATGGACATTGTAATGAACCTACGTTCTACATAATAGTAGGTAACTTACATATGACCTGTAAGGTGACAGGCGCAGAGCGTCCGTCGCCCTCGACGTTGGACGCGGTGCACACGTATTTCCCGGCATTCTCTCTGGAGACCCCCTGCAGGGCGAGATGGGCTTGCCCGGCTATCACACCTGCCCTTTGGTTGTGCGTCATTATTTGACCCTTAAATAAAAACACGATTTTTTATTTCGTTGTTCATAATGGTGAATAAATAAATAATCATGAGCAATCCAACGCAAACCAATCTCACGGTAACCTCAACAACGGCACGTGCTTTGATTAAAAAGCCACGATTTATATTTAATAGATTGATAGCAAAAATAAATACATACATACCTAGTCGGTCCGAAAGTTCTGTCATAAAAGTTTTGGCGTCAAGAAAGCTAACAGGTACTATTAATGTATAACTCTATATATGGTTTTCAAAGTTGTTTAATAGTGATTGACTTTCAATAAATTAACAGGAAAATTATTGTTTTGTTTTCGCACAAAGGTATGAAAAAATATGTGAAAAAAGGTATGAAAAAAAAACACGTCAAAAACACGCGACCGATTCTAGCAATTTTAGCCCGTATTTATTTTTATTTTGTGTTCTATGGCTTTTTCGTAGCAAATCATGATAGCGTGGTCTATTACCTTTATTTTGATATACAAGAGTCAACTGGTTTTTAACTTTAAATAGCTATTTTACGTGATTTACCAAATGCCTTTATTTCGTGATACTCAAATTTACGCGTTTTTAAGCGAAATAGTAAAATACTAAATTTTCTAGATATGACTATCTGAAGTACGAGCTTCTTACAAATCTACATTCTAGCTTTAAAAGACGTCCTATTATAGAGGTTACATAAAAACCAAAATGTTAGATTCAGATACTTACTTCTACAATATTGGTTTCACAAATTGCCCGCAAGCTGACTACGGTCGAGAATCTCAAGTTTAAGAGGAATGGCACAAAATGTGAATATTCATTTCAAAACAATTATAATGCAATCTTATCACCATAAAATAAACTTTCAAAACATGTTTACGTTTTTTGTATCCGTCCTTTTTACAATGTTTTACAAGACAAAATCTTTATGACAGAACTTATGGATCGGTCCATAAGTTCTGTCATAAAGATTTTGTCTACCTAGTCGGCTAGGTACATACGAAATGTCCATGACTAAGGAAAAAAAGTATTTGTCGTAAAAAAACAGAAAATGCTTTATTAGGATTCTGATCCGTTTTATGAGCAGGGTCACTACCGCCTCGGCTACGGAGGCCATGATTGAAATGCGCTATGAGAATGCTCACAATGTAGTACCTAGATAACATTTATTTTCGTATCTCCAAGTTGTTAACATTAAAATTGTCTAACTGAAAATTAAAATTTATCCACTTAGTTTAGGAAACTATGACTTATTAGGTACTCACATTATGTTCCCATACAACTTTGTAAGCTTGGGGATGAGCTCGTACTGTACAATCAAAGTACACATCGTCTCCCTCTTCAATGTCGTTAGGGTTCAGTTTTGAACCTAATTGTAGGGACACAATAGGCATATCTGTAAAGAATAACATAATTAATAATTACCTTAAATGTCACTCAATTACATAAACATAAAATATAGAACATAAAGGTTCAGTATAATTAATTAATTATTATTATATTCATTTAATTGTATTAATTGTATTCTATGGATCCTGTTATCCGAAATAAATGATTTATTATTGTTATTATTATTTGTATCTCTCTTCAATCACGGGCCTATAAATCCCGGTCTTTTGATAGGCTTGCGCGGAGATACAGATCCAACACGTAGAGGCCCTTTGGAGAAATTTGCTGTGTTTTACACCTGCTGCAACCCATTCACGGGCACAAAAATAGATATCCGTGAACCGGTTCCAGCAGGCATATAGAGGCTATTGGAGATTATATGGAAAAGACTAGTGGGTTATGGTGATGAAGGTTGGATGGATAAGAGATGGAACTATAGATAACTCATCCGTGCGGTGACGGAGTAAGAATACAAAATTCACCGCCCCTCTCTTCCCGTGGGTGTCGTAGGAGTCGACTAAGGGAAATACTGAGTATCCAGCTTCTCAGCCGGTGGTAGGGTATTTTTACTAGTACCCGCCTGGTTGGCTATCACCGTACATTCGGTGTAAACGCCCGTGAAATGACTTACCTTCGTGTTTGCCGTGTTTCGGGGTCAGCCGGTGTATTTACCAGCATCTAGCGGGCCAGCAAGGCGGTGGCAACTAACAGGTTACTAATTGTCTCCTGTTCGTTGCCGCCGCGATTTGGGCTCTACTTTTCACTTACGATCAGGTGGAGTGGAGCCACTTATTTGTTGTGCCAACGTTATTTTTATTGGGTCGGCAACGCGCATGTGACACCCTGAGGTTGCAGGCGCCCATAGGCTACGGTGACTGCTTTCCATCAGGCGGGCCGTATGCTTGTTTGCCACCGACGTGGTATAAAAAAAAAAAAAAAAAAAAAATATAGAAAAGAGGTCCGGACACCCTGTCATAACAATGATTTCTCTTTGCTATCGAGGCAGGCGGTGACTTGCCGCCGACTAGATGGGCCCCCGTAAATGCCGTCTCAAGATACAGCCAGGGGCAACACCGGTGTAGGTGGTTCAGGAGTGTAGAGAGGTGTACACCGCTTTCTGCGCAGTGGCTTGACGGCCGCTGCACCAACTCGCGACTTACGCAAATTTACACTTCCACCCCTGGAGCGTATAGCTCTGACGACTCCTCTCTGGACGGCCAGTTAAGGCAAGCCAGAGCTGAGAGTCCTACGGGTCCCCTTGGGGTTCCACTCCGACCGACGAAGACACGCCGGAGGCGGGGACCCTGACCAACTCTCGGGAGCACTCGGGTCCGTGGGGTCGTTACTCCCCAACAGCTCGCCACAAGCTGCCCTGCGGCCTTATTATTATTATTATTATAATGTCATACCCTGTTATGTTTTTAGGGTTCCGTAGCCAAAATGGCAAAAACGGAACCTTTATATATTCGTCATGTCCGTCTGTCCGTCTGTCCGTCTGTCACAGCCAATTTACTCGGAAACTATAAATGCTACAGTAACGAAATTTGGTAAGGATATGTGTTGTATGAACCGCTACAGGATTATGATACTTAATTGTAAAAAAACCATTGGGGTGGGGGCCTTCCATACATGTAACTGAGGGATAGAACACAATTTTTAGTTTTATATAAGCGTGTGGGGTGTTAATAGAAAGGTCTTTGAAAATGATATGAAGGTTTATGAATCTCATTTTTATTTAAGCAAATCGTTTTCGAGATATCAGCTCTCAAAGTCTGAAAAATGTGTCCCTCCCCTCTATTTTTTAAACTACGCGATATAAAATAAAAAAAATATATGTTATGCAAATTAATAAACTCTATCAACGATTTTTGGTTTGATTAAATTATCTCCTATAGTTTTTGAGGTAGGTTGATTTAACTGTATTTTTTAAATAATAAATTGATAATGGTACGGAACTCCTCGCGCGCGAGTCCGACTCGCACTTGGCCGGTTTTTTTTTCTAACTATGTGAACGTGCATTTTAAACTTCCAACATTGATATAAAATGCCCAGAAATAGAATGATTTTTATATCAATACCTAGGTTAAGTGGCTTGATAATAATAAAATCATTGATTTTGTGTCGTTTTCGTTTTTTAATTATAAATGAACAATAAATAAAAATACATCAAATTAAAAATAATTATGTGATTTAGTTATCGCCTATAATTTGAAAGCTCATCGCAATGTATACAGCTAGGTAGCTGATAAATAGTACCTACACAGCTTTCTTTCTTATAAAGCGCGAATTAAATTCGACATCTTTTCAAATATAAATGCTTCAAACCACTTAATCCGTCGCCAAGTTGTCTAACCTTCAAACAAATTGTATGGTATAACCGTATAATATTATGGCTTATAGCACGCAACACTTAAAAGCAAATGGGGTACCTACTACGTAGTTTCCACCTGGGTAGATATACATGTTTTAACTTGGTCTGTTTCAGCAAACTACATTATGTTAGTATGGAAATTTTGAGCCCCATAATAGATAGGTGTGTTTAGCTGATAAGGATAATTATATTGTTTATCTGTATTAGTAAAGTTGTGGAAGTAGAGGATTAAATATAATACAATTTATATAATAATACAGAGGTTTAATCTTCATTTCAATTTTCAGACGTATTTTAGTACATGAATATTAATAAATAGGCATATTGCCCAGTTTGCTTGTTATTATTGCTGTTCTTAACCAAATAATGGCTTGAAATAATGTAATGGCTTTAGTCATGAAGGTCACACAAAATCAGATGGCTGATATGCATCATTTCTTCTGACAATGTAATCAAACATTCAGACATCGCATCGTTTATATGGCCAAAGTAATTAATATGTATAAGCTTACTTGTTAAATATATTCCATCATATGACTACTTTTCATTACGAAATCCAGTTAAAGGATTCATCATTTTTTTTCTGCAGAGCGAATAATAGCGTAATTAAGCTCAACGAAACGATAGCGATGATACTCTTCATCGATAACAAACTCAGGCTTTTGTCTGGGTTAAATCACTGAATCGAAAATACAGTTAAAATAATCAATATTGCGTATGGAGTTATTTATTATTATTATTATGTATGTTACTCATAGCCATAATCATAACTGCATGTGATCTCTGTGGTACAAACAGCAACACTCCTAACTGACCGTTAAAGACAGAGCAGAGAGAAAATGAAAGAGATAAATATATTTATATTATGTCAACTTCAAATTAAATAATACACGGGAATGTTGATTGTTCACATTGTTCGCAACTTGGTCGAATAATACAAATCGGGTTCCGAAATCTTAATTATGAGACTGGTATCACGACTTCGGCCGAACTCTGTTGACCAATGGGGCGAGCATTGCTACGGTTAACCAATGATCGCTCGCGGTTCCTTCAGAAGGTGACATTACCATGGTTACGTAATAACAAAAACGTTTAACCAATGATTGATCGCAATTTTTCCGGACGCTGACGTTACTATAGTTACGTTATAACATCCGCTTTAGTTCTGGAGACGTCAATCTAACTTCAGAGCCGGTAATTTGACTGCTAAGCTGCTATGTAGAATATTTTCGTTCATTTTCCTTTCAACGGCTGTCACTGTCAGATATTTTTTCAAAGTTAGAATTTCAGCCAGAAACTATCAAGTCTCTATTAAACATTTGTATGGCTACTGACCGATTAAAGGATTATAGGTAGTCTGTCAAACGTCTATCTACCATATTTCCACAAAGGTTACATAAGTATTCAACTAACGTCAACTAAGAGATGTGACGAATGATAATAAAGATAGCAATAGCATTTGTCTCTGTGAATGAAAAAAATAATTTAAAATTGCCCGATAAAATGGCTATTTGTTAAAATATTTTGACTTAAAAAAATACCCCGCCTATTAATGTCAAATAAATCATGGCATCCGATTTGAAGAAAATATGAATAAATTACTAAACGGTTTTAGACAAATCTATGAAGAACTGTCGTTATCCAGTTTCCACTAGGAACAACGACATCTAGCGTCTAATAATGGCCGATAGCTAATTCTTAATTTTCGTAGACGAAGGAATTTTTATTATGTCAACTAGTTTTCAAATGCTGAAATTTTGACGCAACAAAGATTCGATGACATATCATCGGGGACCATCGGAAATGTCGCGATAGTGCCTACTAACGAAAAATACCGAACCCATAATAATACACGACCAAATTGCATCCTTTGCCAAGTAGCTCAACATTCCTATGTAACTGACATGTGACTGTAAGTGTGATTCTCTTTCATGCAATATTTCCAATTTCTGAAATGTATGTGTTGCTGTTTGTACAGTGTGACAGTGGACAGTTGGACAGTGTAAGTGATTGATTGAAAGTATATTGTAGTGTAGTGTAGCAGTAATAAAGTATCGTTTAAGCTGAACACTCGTTTTCCATTCAACTCCGAGCCCTGACCTTACATGGCGATCCTGCCATATTCGGTGTCGCGCGTGCGGTCAGTCACCGAGTGATGTTGAGAGCTCAATTAATTATTGTGTAAGCATGGCTCAAGTGGACAATTCATTGAACTATTAGCTAACGTTATTATGGTGAACAACTGTTAAAAGTGCAACTAGCTAATTTCATCATGGGGACCACAAAATCAAAAGAAGAGGTGATCATCGCTCAAACTGCGGCTGGAGGTGACAATAAGGCTACTGCGAGCACCGACGAACTTCGATTACACGCAAGTACTACCAATATTATCCTGGGCATAATGCTCGGCATGCTGGTCGTTGGAGCTGGCTACGCGCTGTACAGGAGGTGTAAGAAAACCCAGAAGAAATGGATGCGTCACGAGGTCGCTCTGTGTGAGCTGCAGCGGGCCGCTCGAGGGGCGCCTACAAGTGTTTAACGGACTAATTTATAGTGATTTGGTGAGATACTTATACGGTTTGGTGGCTTATTTTAACTGGAAAATTTACAATTTGATGCAAGTACTTACTATTTATTGTTATAATATGATCTGTTTAAAAATTAAAATCGGTGAATATGTATGTGAGGTATGTTTTAGTGGTGCGAGAGGTAACATGCTGGTGGTAGTCAACAGAACTCGTTTGTCAAAAGTATTTGAAAACAGCCGACGATGTGACATGCTAGCTTAGGTACTATTATAAAGATATCAGATGTAAGTTTAAGAAAGGGTGTTTTTATTTCGCCAACAAATTGTTTTGAAGTTTGGCTTAGTTTTTCTAGTAGTTTTAAGTATTGAAATAATCTTTGAGATAAATGAAAAAAAAAATGTGTTCTATGGTACATGACATCTAATACTTCAAAGCCAGGACTTACAATGTAAATTAAGCGACTTGGTGGTTTCAATGGTGACGTGTTCCAAGGTAGCGTGAGTGGCCCGACAGGTCAACACGCGACCGTCATGCTCCATCCGTGGGGTCCAGCGCAGAAATGACACCGTCTCATTACCGTCTTCAGAGTTCTGTAACAGAATATAAAGTTACATTAAAATAACAAAAACTTCAATCGATGGCAGCACCAGCTATCTAGCTATACCAGAGAACCGAAAGGTATTGCGAAAGAAGATGCTTGCACGTATTGCTTACCCTTAGAGTATGGTCGAAGGCACCTAGCCTTGTAAGGGATAGCATTATACCCGAAAAAATTGAGTAATGGTTGATAAGGCCGAGTGGTCGAGCGGTCAGCCGCGAAGGCTAAGTACGTGGGTTCAATTCTCACCTCGGACGTTGGTGATCTTGGTCTGTTTATTTTTCTTTGGTATAATGACATTCAATATTTATAACATTAAAATATTTTATCATACAAAACGGTATAACGGTATAACCGCCTGTTGTTGCTCGTTTTTTTTTCTATTATTGTATTTTAATTTTAAGCTTGTTTGTTTTGGCAAAATAAAGAATATATTATTATTATCCTAACTGATACAAGTTACTGATATTAGTATATTAAAATTTTAGCCATTATGTACATTCGGCGAGACTTGGCAAGTATCGGTAATGTTAGGTTTTACTCAATACCTACGTAAAGCAGGCCATCGCACTAGGTCAAATAATATGTCAGTGCGCGCGCGAATCGCTCGATAGAAGGCATTATGCGTATCAAGTAAAACCTAACGTATCCTTTGCTTTCCAACTCATGGTACGGCTACGTTGTGCATAAATACGTACCTAATAATGCGATGAATTCCTTATGTAGTAGCTAATGATCTTTATTATAATCAACTAGTCTGTTCCATTTTAAGGTGATTAGCAGAAAAAAAAAATTAAAGGCTTTAATGAAAACTGATTAATGTCACTTCTTTACTCAGTTCATCTAAATACATGAACTGAAAAAAAACACAAAGTATCTTACCTTTTGCGGCCCATCGGCATTCATTTGTTTCCCTTCAAGCCACCATGTGATAGTGGCAGGCGGCCGCGCTCCAACGGCTCGACAGGCCAGCTCAGCTTCTTGGCCGACTGACAGGGGCTGTTCTCTGGCTAGGATTTCTACCAGAAGTGGTCGCACTGCAAAGAAAACACTGAATTAGGTATGTGAAAATATATGTGTGTTTGGAATTAGTACCAATGCAAACATATTACATTTACATACAACAGTAGAACATGTGACTAAAACAAAAAAAAAATTGTTTTAGTTACAATACATCTCTTGCTGATTTATGTTGTCCCCAAACCTCCAGTTCATTCTGCAGCCGGATTATCAGAAAACCAGCATGAAATAAAATCGATTTGGGACCTCATTTGACGGTTTTATGAAAATTTATTTGAGTCATGAATAAAAACATTAAGAAAATAATAAGTGTTTCAAGCAACTTGAAACTCATGGTTTATAATAAACTTAATAATGTTCATTAGTTTTTTTTAATAAAATATGACATGTAAATCATTACAACATGTATTGTGGTTCCAATTTCTTTTTATTGGTTATTTGTCAGCCTCCGCAGCCTAGTTAGTTGACCCTGCCTACGAAGCTGGAGATACCGGGTTCGAATCCCGGTGAAGGCATTATTTGTGTATTTATTTATTACAAATGTTTGTCATGTATTTCATGGCTGTCTTGCATTTAAGTATCTATATGTATTTATCTATTATACACCGTGTTTTTATTGACGTTCCGTTACATTAAAGGGAAGCTTATTTAGGTCAAATATAATCAATTTCTCCAAGAAACTAGTATCTGAACTTTTACTGTGATTGAATAATTAAAAAAATAAGTTTAATGACTGAACAAGTGTATTGCAATCTTTATTATATTCATATTCATTTATTCATAAAATTAAAAAATTTACATGTCATAAATAATAAAATAAAATTAGGATGTCAATTAATTTACAGTTTACATTAAAATAATCTATTCAACATTATTATACATGTTATTTAAAAATTAAAATAAAAAGAAAATATGCATTAAATTACATCAAATTAAATCGAATTAAATTATAATTTTCATATTCATGCATGTCATAAAATGCTTGATCAGTAAGCCATTTTCTTAATTTTTTATTAAATGCTATGTCATCTGTGATTGTTTTTAAACTGTCGGGTAGTTTATTATAGACACCTGGCCCTGCAACAGATATGGTTTTTTCTGACTTTGCAAGTCGGCAACATGTCGTGGCTAGCATATTTTTATTTTTCTCTGCAATGCGTATGCTATTACATCCTAATGCCACTTATTTTGACATGAGCCGTCAGTCATCTCATCTGAAATTAACTTTTGTCTTATTCTTAAGGTTCTCTCACACTTACCATATTTCATTTATTATGAATGAAAACTTGAAAAATATTTTTTCGAGTTCGACTAAAAGCTATGTACTGGTAGCTCCAATGAACGTACCAAGCAGCCTGTTAAATTTAACGGAATTAAAAAAAACACGGTTTATAATATATCGTCGCCTAGTACCTACATCCTTAATTGAGCTTACCGTGGGCTAGGTTGATTTGTGTAAGATGTCCCAAGATATTTATTTATTTAATTAACTACCAGCAGGTTAAAAATTAAAAAGTATTTAATGAAATAAAACTATGAAAACGGATAAACTCGCGTATATTATCTAATGTTAACTTCATTCCGACGTTTCGAACACTTTACAGGGTTCGTGGTCTGCGGATGAGTTGATGTAGTTTTATTTCATGTGTAATCCTCGCGATAACCGAAGAAAATATTACATTTAATGGAAATTTAGAAAATAATTTTGAAATCGAAATGGCGTTTAAATTATTTATTGTTTCGTAACAACTACACATCTATTAATTTTGCTTAAAAAAGTTACTTCTAGAGCTATTTAGCCAAAATAAATAAAATAGTAAATGAACGCAAAGAAACAATGTGAAACTGAAGCCTGCTTTTAATTATACGCTCAAAGCAAAAACGTAGCATTTTAGCTTAAAAGCTTATTCTGAGCAGAATGGATGGTGTTATGTATTATAATGGAAAATAATTTCCTATCTGCCAGCGACGAATGGTGTAGCTGAGAGGACAATGCGCGCAAATAAAAACTAATGGTCGCTCCGACCGCAAACTTAGCGACACAAAAGAATTTTGTAACAGCTATGAGCTGTCATATCAGAGGTAAGCCCCGCCGCAGACAGCGAGGTATGATCTATGTTAATCGCTCGGTTTTATGTGGACTCAGTTTTGCAATAACAGTGAATGAGCGTTGTCGGCAGGTTAAGCGGGCTTTATGAAACTTTCCCCCATTCCGCGGGAACGAGGAACTGGGTGAAACTATTTTTGGGGTACGTGAAATTGCGCAGATTTCAGGGAAGGATACTCTAAGTTTACTTACACGTAGTGCACTTACTTGTGTTTGTTTAAGTTCCGTTACGTGTTAGTATCTACTAACTATTTAATAATAATTTTACTGTGTGGCCGCAGGGCAGCTTGTGGCGAGCTGTTGGGCAGTAACGATCCCATGGACCCGAGTGCTCCCGAGAGTCGGTCCCCGCCCCCGGCGTGTCTTCGTCGTTCGGAGTGAAACCCCAAGGGGACTCGTAGGATTCTCAGGTCTGGCTTGCCTTAATTAGCCGTCCATAGAGGAGTCGTCAGAGCTATATGCTCCAGAGGTGGAAGTGTACATTTGCGGAAGTCACGAGTTGAGTCAGTGGCTGTCACAAGCCATTGCACAGAAAGCGGTGTACACCTCTCTACGCTCCTGAGCCGCCTACACCGGTGTTGATAGCAAAGAGAAATGATTGTTATGGCAGGTGTCCGGACCTCTTTTCTATAGTTCCATCTCTTATCCATCCACCTTCATCACCACAATCCATTAGTGTATGCCATTTACTTCTCAATAATCTCAATAGTCTGCTGGGACCGGTTTACGGATATCTATTGTTGTGCCCGTGAATGGGTTGCAGCAGGTGTATAACACAGCAAATTTCTTTAAGGGCCTTTACGTGTTGTATCTATATCCCCGCGCAAACTTATCAAAAATCCGGGACATAATTTAGTCCGTGAAACAAAGGAGATTTTACTGTAGTAAGTAGATAATTATGAGTTTTAATTTTCGGTGGATTTTAAATACAGTATTAATTGCAAACCTATATTGACTTCTATAATATTGTATTGATCGTAGTCTTCCGTTGTATGTATGTATTAGCAGTAAATCATATATAATATAATTAATATCTAAACATCTTATAAATTTAAATAAGTTAAAATAAAACTGGATGCCCTAAAACTTTTTTAACCAGCCAAAAGAATTAATTATTTAAGTTATTTAACAAGCAGTTATGGTATTATTTTAGTACGTACTTTACCTTAGGGATTTCACACAAAAACGATAAAAACGGAGTTACAATCATAGTGAAGTTATTAGTACAAGTAAGCCGTAGTCAAACGAACTATTTGTAATAAATTCTACATGTAGGATAACATTTGTTCTACAATTATTCGTGAGGCTTCTAATTATACAGGGTGTTCGTGAGTAATTGCTTTAATTTCAAGGGTAGATTCTTTACATCAAATAAAGTTAATTGTACCAAGAAACTAATCTAATATCCTATCTCGAACCGTTTTTAAATTATTCAAAATCTTAATTTTCTCACTTAATTACATTAAACCATTGTAAAGTCTTCTTAATACAACATAACCAAATACTATTTTCTTCTATTTTGTAAGTAAAGCGTTTTCAGTTCTCGTCATGCACTACATTCACTTTTAAATAAAGGAGTTCGTTTAAGATTAGTTTTAATTTGATTTGTATATGTCACATCAAATTGTTATTTTATTATTGTTGTTTATTTTCAAAGAAATAATTATTTGTAAAATAATATCTGTGCTTCCATTGATGCCACGTGTAAATTATACGGCCCAAGAAGAGGCCGACATACATTTTGTTTACGGTTTGTGTAATGGAAATGCCGCAGAAGCAGCAAGAGTGTACCAAGTTCGATATCCCAATCGACGTACACCGCAGCCTTATACTTTTACGAAGTAATTAGCTGTTTTCGTATACCTTATTTATACCTCGCTACTTCAAATTTATATGTCTCTTTATACCTAACCCACGTTTATTACTGTTGCAGGTACATAGACGGTTCAGTGAGATAGGTCTACGTTCAACGCCAAGGGAACGTGGCATCGTTTTAGACGTGCAGGACGAAATCGATATTAATGAATTTAATCATTGAAGACCCAACATTGTCCACAAGACGAATAAGTCGTTAACATAGGACACGACAAAGTCTGGCGTTTATGGAAGCGATACGGTCTGCATCCTTACCATTACCGCAAAGTGCAAGGGCTTCTGCCACGGGACAATTTCTCACGAATTGCTTACTGCCGAAGATCAAATGAATTATTAATACAAAACCCACAACTTATCTCTAAAATTCTGTGGATGGACGAGGCTCAATTTACAAGGGCAGGAATAATAAATTAAAATTATCACCATTGGGCTGAGCAAAACACTGTCATCAATTGACACTAACTGCTGCCTAACTCAAAAGTACCTTTTACAGTGGTTTTCAATTTAACATATATTTATTTTGTATGAAATAGTAAACATTTTTTTTTTTACAGTTTAACAAAATGTGATATAGTCACATAGTTTGTTTTAACGAACCAAACATGATGTTAAAGTTAAAGCAATTACTCACGAACACCCTGTATATACCTAATGTAGGTACACAAATAGCGTCAACTAGCGTATAATTATATCCTAATTACACTCTATACCTACACTCATGTTGCTTTGTGAAGTAGATAGTTGGAATTGAGTTTATAATATTAGTCAAAGCGAAAATTAGGTAATTCGTTACGAAATGCTAATATAACAAATTAAATACTACCACTGATTTTGTTACCAGATTCCGGACTCTATTGCTAGTCATGACGAGAACGACAGTGAATTTTATTAAACTAATAATATCTAAATCCCGTCATATCTAAATAGTTAATAAAAAACCATAACTCCCTTCCACTATGTTATATTATAACCCTACTCCACCCCACCTCATATCTCATAGAAAGCACGTATTAGTTGACGAAGTGGCACGTCAGGGTTGTCACCGCTTATAATGTCGTGCGCGGTTAGTTAGACAAATGTCCTAATATCAGGGCTGTGACACAGTGCTGTGTGCTTGCGCTCTGCACCCTGGGGTAGTGACGTAAATCGTACCGTAAACCAAATTGCGCGTTTTCATACGGCTGTCGAATCTTGCATGTTTTACTTCCAGAAACTACTTAGAGTAAATTGGTAAATCTGTGTAAATGATCATGAAAACTTGTTCAACTTTAATTTTAATGAAATAAATAAAATAATTAAAAAATTAAAAAACACGACTGCCGTTTTAAGCGAACTGAAAAGTAACAAATAATTCCTTTTTCAGGTTAATGCTTGTTAGCGTATCTACATACTAATAGGCGCTTGTCTTATTACTTACTATATTTTGTTTCAATTGCAGTCGGGGAACCTCCATATATTTATATTTTCCGCAACGAAAGGTTCCCCGACTGCAATAGGCTACTTGACTCATATCAAATTTAGTGCAAAAAATTATTATTTTCAGTAGTATTTATTGAAAAGATCAATATTTTTCGATTACGGTGTATTAAAAGTGTTTGATGGGTACATATTTTTTATTGAAAAATTTGTTTTATTTTTTTTTTATTTCGTACTCTGAAAACGGTGTCGGCCATGATGTGACGTCATAGGATCTTAAACTAACTTCATGTCGAATCTAAAAGTATTAATAGACGTTCGAATATGGTCCACTCCGCACCGCGAACTTGGTCCGCTTCCTAAGTGCGGTCGACTCGCCACACCATCGCACCGTTCAAAAACGGTCCAGTGCTTTTCGTGCTACTAGACAGTGATCACGTCGATATGCCTCCGATTTTATCCAAAAAAGCTAAAATCGCGTTAGTTGTGGCAACCATTGTCGCTACAACACCAATTAATAGACAGAAAAAAAAAATAAAAGAATGGCCAAAATTGTATTTAAAAGGCAGAGAGTCATATAGTTATATGCGACTTATTAGAGACCTCGATGACGAAGATTTTCGTACATATTTTCGCATGAATTCTGATGCATTTGCTGAATTGCTTGGAAAATTTTCGAATGTTTTGTTTACTTTTAATTAATTACCTACAAATAAAGCGCGGAACGGTGCGGTGGCGCCGTCCACACGAGGGAACTTGGTACGGACCGCAACAAATCCTGTGGGAAAACCATCGAACCGACCGCACCGTCAATAATAATAATAATGTCAGCGGACCGCTGAACACACCATCGAATTTGGTACGGAGCGGACCAAGTTTGCGGTGCGGTGCGGACCATATTCGAACGTCTGTTAATACTTAAATGTTTGTTTTCGGTTTGAGTGACGTCACACCACAGATAATCTAAGCATTAACATGGCTAGTATCGTTTTCGCGCGGTAACGAAAGTTTAAATTTTAAGTTATAATTTTGCGGTTTTCTAGGTCGTGAAAAAATATTTTTTTTTTTTTTCTGTTAATCAGACAATGATTAATAATATAAGACAAACTTTAAAAATGGGTCAAGTAGCCTATTGAAACAAAATATAGTAAGTAATAAGACAAGCGCCTATTAGTATGTAGATACGCTAACAAGCATTAACCTGAAAAAGGAATTATTTGTTACTTTTCAGTTCGCTTAAAACGGCAGTCGTGTTTTTGAATTTTTGAATTATTTTATTTATTTGAAACCTTTTAGTGAATCTGGAGATTCCTTAAAGTTGGATAGAATTTCAAAAACCGATATCGCAGAAGGCTTAAGCTTCCTCCAATGTGCAAAGGGGGCCGGGGGCCCGAGGAGTTCCCATCCCGCTAATTTTGGGCGAATACGAAGGGCACGCCACGTGAGGGCCAGAACATTACTGGAACCAGTTTAAATTTATGTTAAGCGAGTCCAAAGGGCGAGCTTTAGGGTGGGAAGCCGAAAACTGAGCTCGCGGAGGCCCGGACCTTCACTTCGAGAGCCCAAGCACGTCGCTTGCAAATTTAAATCGAGGCCGAAGGCCGAGCTGCGAGAAAATTGAACTACCATGCTTCTTCAAATACCCCAGCATCTAAAAAACCGACATCCGCGTAGGGCCCAAGGCACGACGAGCGAGCCCACGCGGTACAACCGTCCCTCCTAACTAATTTAATAATCGAACCGGAGGGCCCAGCGTGCAACGGTTCGCTTCGAACTCCAACGAAGACTTAAAGCCGAGCTCCGCGTAGAGCCAAAAGCAGCACTCAGAGGCGCGCTAGCTCGCGAGGCGGAAGGCCGAGCCGCTAAAGCCCAGCACTACCACATCAGCCGAAGGAATAGTGTAACGTTGAAATGGATCCGACGATCTTTTCGACAACCTGTAAAGGCCGTAGGACGTACTTCGTGTAGGGCCGAAGGCCCGAATCGTTCCTTAGAGAAGCGCTGGTTTGCGAGGCCAAAAGCCGAGCCCCCAGGCCGGACCACCGGGGTCAGAGGCACAGACTGGAGCGTAACTATCGGGGTGCTTCAAGCCCGATGGCCGGAGTCCCGACGAGCGAGCCCAAGCGGTACAACCGTCCTTCTTAACTGCCTTAACAATCGAAGCCAGAGCCCAGCGCTACCACACTACGTGATGGAATAGTGTAACATGAAAACGAATCGGAGATCTGCAGGCCCGACGATCGTTTCCACAACCTGCGAAGGCTGTAAACCGTGCTCCGCGTAGGGCCGAAGGCCCAAAGTGTCCCCCAAAGGCGCGCCGGCTTGCAAGACCGAAGACCAAGCTACCAGAGCCCAGCGTTCCTTCGCTATACAATAGAAAAGTATAGCATTAAAACGAATCTCAGGGCCGCAGGCCCGAAACATTATTTTTGAGTAAATGCGGAGGCTGAAAATGCGTAGGGTCGAAAGCCTGGAGTGCGGCCTCCCAGCGCGCTTGCCTGCGAGTTGCGTGAGACTCAAGTTTCCAGGCCAACCTGCCTTCATTCATACCAACTCCCCTGCGCAAATGTTAAGGCCAAATCTGACCCTGATCTGATCAAAAACCAACGGCAGAACGTTCAAAACTTTGACCCCCCCTTAGTGTTCCTCTCCAGCACCATATGTCTGACTATGCTCGTTTTCTAATGACGTTGTTGTACCTATCGTTTGCTTAATTACTAATTTGACATTTAACAAAAATTGTAGGCTCATATTAAATGTAACTTATCTCGCAAACTACGTAGGTACATAATATAATATATTTCAAGATATTAATTATTAAGATATCATATTGTTAACCCTTAAACAGGCCTGGCGATTTTTTCACTTTCGTATCCTGATTTCGGTAGATAATAGCGTCAATAAAAAACTAATTTCTTGTTTTTTTTTTAGAAACATTATTTCCAAAAAAAAACCCGGTGGTCAATATATGCCCTTTGCTCGTCACCAGGAGGCCTACGTGTTCCGTATGTGGCCACTGCCCTGCTGGCGATACATTGCAGTTTTAAGGGGTAGTTGTTATGTTTACATGTAATTATGGACACAATAAGACCACAATAAAAGTAAGAAAAAAGGATATTTATTTTTATATTCAAACACCATTTAGCAAAATCCGCTTCAAAACTAACTAATAATTATATACTTTCAGCAAGTCTTGAGATGTTTTAGTGGGTGGACCTACATAGTGTACAGTATTGAACTTACCCTTAAATTTCACATAAATGCCCAGCCGGCCAGTGGTCACATACAAACCACTTGTACCAAACCGAAACGGGCAGAGGTCATATAGGGCCCACAAACTTTAAGAGCAAAAATTTTAAGTAAAAAACTATTACTGTGACCATTTATGACATACTACACTTACATTACCTTATATAGTACCAAAATAAATCAACACATAGCATTAACCGTAATTTTTTTCGACACAATAATAGTATTTATCTGGAGCAACACACAAAATCTGCCACTTTTTCGTTTTTTGAATTTGACAACTAAAACGTCAAAGAAATTTGTTCTGACACATCGATTTTGGGTGCGTTCAGAAATCTGTCAGTTTATAGACTATACGTCAATGACATTTACTGGCCGCTACAAGCGTTTTGCTCGTCAGAAAAAAATCTTTTGCTAAGTGGTCGCTATGAGATCACAACCTGGTTAAGGGTTAAGATATTTCAAGTTTTAAATTTTATGCGCATGTTACAACACGTATAGCAATTTTGTTTGGCTACAATTGCTATTGTGATTGTATTTTAGGGACATTCCTCTGATATGCGAACCATATCGTACGTTATTTTTTGATATTGTATTCTGGCCATTCTCGGCAATGCTGGCCTAATACTTGTTGGGAACTTGTCATACATTCTTGAATTTCTTCGCAGATGTATGCAAGTATCACGATGTTTTCCTTCACCGTAAAGCACTTTTTGTACAGTACTGGACTAAATGTTAAGTTCACACTACGATTTTGATACGAAATCGACTGTTTGGGCTATCATTTTTCCAGCATTCAAGTCGACACTTGTTTCCATCTAATATAATTAGGACTAATTATTGAGCTATTTCTTATTAATGAACCGTTACTTTCGAACAGTTCAGACAACTGAGGCAGCTGTGGCAGCTTTTGGTAGTCATGTCATCATCAAAATAAGACAACTTCACTTGCCTATGAATTATTATCGGATTCAATGTTTAAAATTGTTCAGATTCTATGAGAAATTATTATTAACTAGCTCTTGAAATTTTACTGTTAACACTGAAAAAAAAATATCGCCTGAAAGTAGACATTTTGTATCGCAATCATGGAGTGAACTTGAACTTTTGACCGGTACTGTATATCAAACGATATATCGTATATATAAGTTTTATTTGAAAAAACTCATCGGTTACGAGCCGGGGATTGAACCCACAACCGCTGCGTAGCAGCCGTGCAATTTACCCCTTGACCACAAGCGCGTACATCCAATCTGTCTGTTTCATACACACTTAGCGTTCAAGAAGATATGTCAAGGGTGACAGTCCTGTCACGGCTTAGGCATTGAAGAAAAACTTCAATAGTGCGATGTAGAACATTTCGAGTTTTCTCTTCAAACATATACTTAAACATATAACTTGTATATATATTTGCAATCGGCATACAAAATGCTTTAATTTGATACCCAAATCATAGCGTTTGGATTACATATTATTCTTTGTGCTTTGAGTGAATTTTAATGAATCTCGCTCTTCTTGAATAAGTTACACACATAGAAGTTATGTACATATTCGTAATCGTTGTTCGAAGCTCTTCATTTTGATACCAATCTTGTAGAATGGTCAGTGACACTTTAATCCCTTAGTCGACTCTTACGACACCCGCAGGAGGAGTTGGGGTGGTGACAAATGTATTCTTACTGCCGTCACCACACGGCATAACAAGAAATACTTTTGTCAAATGTGTGTAATAAGCACTACTTGTGTTAACTGAAAAATAAACGCACCTAATTACCATAAATAGGTACGTAGAAAACGCCTCAATGGTAGTCGAGGGTGAGCTATTTGCCGATAAATTTGACATGATTTACGTCGAATTTGTTAGTATAAGTACAGCTCACCGTCGCCGACCATTGCTCACCAAGTTATAACACGACTCCAACAAAATAAGAAAAGAACATTAAAAGTCACAAATACACGCTCGGTTAATGAATATGTATTTTGTCACATAGTCCTCCTCATCGTTTTCGATGACGGCGACCCCAAATAAACTCTATGGACGTTATCTACTGTGAGCCCTGATATGGCTGGCTAGGCCGAACTTTGTTTTAAATACTCGTCTGCAATCAGAGAAATAGAGTTGACCATAGAAACTAATTCATGCACATATTTTTAAATGCATTCTATAATGGTAGAGTACTTTTTATTAATAATGCTGTATTGGCAATTTTCTGAATTTATCATTGAGTCATTACATTAATTTGTAGAAACAAATAAAAACCGGCCAAGTGCGAGTCGGACTCGCGCGCAAAGGGTTCCGTACCATTATCAATTTATTATTAAAAAAATACAGTTAAATCAACCTACCTCAAAAACTATAGGATATAATTTTATCAAACCAAAAATCGTTGATAGAGTTTATTAATGTGCATAACATATATTTTTTTCAGAATTTTATATCGCGTAGTTTAAAAAATAGAGGGGGGGGGACACATTTTTCAGACTTTGAGACCTGATATCTCGAAAACGATTTGCTTAAATAAAAATGTGATGTATAAACCTTCATATCATTTTAAAAGACCTTTCTATTAATACCCCACACGCTTATGTACAACTAAAAAAAAAAATCTATCCCTCAGTTACATGTATGGAGGGCCCCCACCCCAATGGTTTTTTTTATAATTTAGTATCATATTCCTGTAGCGGTTCATACAACACATATCCTTACTAAATTTCGTTACTGTAGCATTTATAGTTTCTGAGTAAATTGGCTGTGACAGACGGACAGACGGACAGACGGACATGACGAATCTATAAGGGTTCCGTTTTTGCCATTTTGGCTACGGAACCCTAAAAAATATAACGTTTAAAAAAATTACACCGAAAATGTGTAGTGATACGAAATTTTTTATCATGGCTTGCGTATTTTTTGTCAGGAGTTGTCTAACGATTGAGTTCCATGTCGTTTAGTTTGAGAAAATGGGAAATTCCAATACAATCGTGATATCAAAAACGGTTCCATTTTTACTACAAAAATATAAAGAAACTGAAATCAGCATGTTTCCAGCATTTTCTATGAAAAATTCCGCCTGACCCGTATCCATTAACCGCGAGTGTAGTATCTTACTCGATTTTACTCAAAATATAGACAAAGTAACCAAGTCAGTTTTACTACGGAACGAGGGCGGTCGCAAGTCGTAATATAATTAATAGCCAAGTCATAACTCGTATGTCTAAATAGGCTGAGGCAAAGGCCAGCACGTATTAATAACCCCCTGGGCGTAACATTTAGCCTCCTAACTCAAGGACTCATTACAATGTCGGCAATAATAAATTTATAATTATATGTCGGGCTCTAGTAGAGCGTGTGTGTCTTTCACTTCAGCGGTCGCAAATTCAACCTCTGGAGTGTCCCATTGACTTTCTCGAAATTAAATGTCATTTGGTATTTTGCTCCTACATTTTTTCCTCAATCATTTACTTATTGAAAAATGGTTTGAACAGTTTTTAAACTTTACAAAATAAAAAGTTTACAATATGCATATTAGTTAGCACTACTTTTATTATAACGAAAGTTATAAACTCACCAAAATTGAAAGTAAACTTATTTAGTGTCAAATTCACTCAAGTATTTTTAATATTGCGAAGCCAATTTCAGCCAGTGCGTTCAAATCAAAAGGAGCTATCAAACCATTTAAATATAAAAAAATATTTTTCATAACAGCTTTTATAGGAAAATGTAGTTTCTTTTATCGTTTAATTTAGTATAAGACGTGTTTTACGACCCCAAACTTAGCTTATGTTGTTACGTTTATAAGTTCCTGCGATCATTTTGCAACTTCATCATCAATCTAGCTCCTTGATATCATTTACCAACTTACCTAAATATATCATGTGTGCAAATTTTCAACTAATTGACTTCGCAATGATAATATAGGGACTGAAACTAAATAAAAGCTTAAGTAATATTGAAGATATGTAAATAAATATAAGTAACTTACAACCTACTTAAATAAATGCTTAGGTGTAAGTGTTATATTTTGCACATGTGTTTTGGAGCCTCGTCTGCCAACAAACCACAATGTGGTTTGGCAAGAAGTTTTGTAAAGTAGTTTTTAGCAAAATACTTTAATAAATGGCTTTATTGCTTATTTTTATTATTGGAAACCTTGTAAAAAGGTCGGTCTTAAGACTATTATATTAATGCTGATAGTCTATGGTGCCGAACTGTTTAAAATATCATTTACCTTAATAAATAATACTAAGGATGGTAGACTAACTGTGTCATACTTCCTGGCGGTGACATGGTGTCGTACAGTATTCAAACTAACATCAAAAAAATGTACATGAAATGTACGAAATTGTACGCTAATTAAAAAAAATTGTACTACACGTACGACACGAGAAAACGGTGTTAATCCGTCACCGCTAGGAAGCATCCTTCCTGGCGGGGGCTATTTATTTTGTTATGTTGCGGCCGAGTTTTCAACGGACATGTCAATTAAAAAAAATGTACGAAAAATGTACGTTCTGGTATTGCTGAATATCTCCGTAGAAATAGTTTCTCGTTTCTAATATAACGAATCATACTCCTATTCCCTATGTCATTACGCGCAAGAAGTTATTTACAATGATGATTAATAGGGAAACAGTAGGGAATGTAGGTAATAATAGTTATGTACACGCATAAATATGTACGACGACGATTACATGCCACTTATTGATGTATATAATTGATCAAACACGTTAAATAAATCAAGTTTTTAGTACCAAATTAAAGCACCTATGAGATAGATATACCCAAAAATGTTTTAGAACCAGAACGTACATTTCTCGTACATATTTTCTGATTGACATGCCCATTGAAAACTCGGCCGCAACATAACAAAATAAATAGCCCCCGCCAGGAAGGATGCTTCCTAGCGGTGACGGATTAACACCGTTTTCTCGTATCGTACGTGTAGTACAATTTTTTTTAATTAGCGTACAATTTCGTACATTTAATGTACATTTTATTGATGTTAGTTTGAATACTGTACGACACCATGTCACCGCCAGGAAGTATGACACGACTAACTGACGGCCTGATGATAAGTAACTAAACCACCTTACGGTTACACATTATGGTTTTTATTAGACCTTTAAAGGGTCTGTAGTCTGTACTTTAAAAGTCTAATAAGAACCATAAAATTACATCATTGAAAAAACCTTGAATGCCTTCTTACGTGTTACGTCACGTCTCGTCATCAGGCTCTCTCAGTCCACTGCTGGACGTAGGCCTCTCCTATTAACTATGCGTATCGACGCATTCAACAGGTGAACAAAAATTTTATTCATATGCACTAGCAAGTTGTATGAACGAAATAATTCAACTTACGGTATAGCTGGATTTGTACGTTGACCCGCAACGGAGGTACTAGCAGCGTGTTATCTGCGGTACATGTATATACTGCTTCTAAGTAATCCCTTGTGAGACGAGGGATCTTCAGTTCCAGAGTGCTGACTCCAGAACCGTCTTGTAATGGCTCCAAGGTTTGTATGGGCTTGTCTTCCCGCCACCATCGAAGGCGCGGCATTGGTTTACCTGTGGAAGCAAGGGATTTGTAATAAATATCGAACAGACGACAAAAAACAATACTTTAGTTAGTTTTCAGACCACGATTTTTTACTTTATTTAGTACTTTACTACTTAGTACACAGTTATAGAAGATCACATAAAACATTATTCTGCATGTTAAGATAAGCAGTAATAAATCAACTAATATTCTACATTCTTTTTGCAACTGTTTCTCGTATTAATCAGGTTTGCGAAAAAAACAACATAGCACTAAGTTATTGAGCAGTAAATCAATGTTGTCAGTGTAAGAAAACCATGAATCAGAAATTCTACCTCATCAGACAGTATCATAGCTATGGTTGATGTTGGTGATACAACATACAATACTCGATTTGCTACTCATAAATATTCGTAAAAAGTTTTAGCGTAGACTAGAAAACTGTTAATTTATGATAAACCGAATACTGCTACAAAAAGGTCTTCATGAGAAATGACCCGATATTTCACGAACACCTTCGATCCTTTACAAGTCAATATACTTACCTACATTATAATAATGATAAAGTAGGGTCCAACTTATGCAAACATATTTATGCAATATTGCAGTATTTTAGGTCATTATATTATAACAATTTGTAATACTATATTCATGTGTACAATAAGTACCTTTACGTCAATTTACAAGCAATGGGTAAATATTTTTTCTCACTTTTTAGTGAGCAAAGTGGTACACATGCCGATATATATTTTGCATTTTCATCATTGATATGTGAATATTTTCAAACGACCTCAATAAAAAGGAGGAGGTTCGCAATTTGACTGTATGTTTACAACTCAATAACAGTAAGAGTTAATCCCCTTATTCATTTAAACGTTTATTAACGTAACAAGCCGCTAATAATTGTTTGTCCCTTTCGGTCTTAACAATGTGTCCAATGTGTCCATAAGAGCAAAAGGGACAAACCATTATTAGCGGCATTAAAGGGACTAACACAAGTTTGTGAATAATGGGGTAAGACAGTTGCTGCCCTTAAATGAAACGTTAAAAAAAGAACACTTTATGTAATATGTTATTCAACGCTCCGATGGATGACCCCGCTCCTAGACTAAAGTAAAGTTCCCGTGTCAGCCTTCCCTCTGGAGGTTTAATAGGTGGCATATTTCAATGGGTAGGTACCCATTGAAATATGTCACCTATTAAACCATTAAATGAAGGGTCAAGATTTTTATTTATTTATTTACTTGTCCTAAGCTATGTACAAATTGTACAACCATACAACAGGTAGGTATGAAACCGGACAATTAACATAATAATATGCGTGTCATATTTACATAACCTTTTCACTTCATTCAATTCCTATGACGTTCAAAGCTGATTTTCATAATATTATTATGATTAATATCGTATAATATGTAGTATTTTTATAGTCTAATATTATATCCCTAATAAATTAAAGAGATCCCGTATTACCTAAGGCATGGTTGGAACTGCGACTCTTTACACAAAACAAACTGCAGCCAGAATATAGGTCAGGCCAGCCTAGAAAAGAGCCTCCTTCACATAATAAACTACCGTTAGGACAGATGCTTAATGCCTTTTAAAAATTGAATATGGTATGAAACCAAATCAAATTGTATATTTCAGATTTTTTTGTCAGTGATTGTTTTTATACTGTTTCAAAACGGGATTTACAAAATTATGAAGGTAAAAATACATTTATTTCAATTATTTATTAATTATTCAGTAGAAATAAACATAAAAATATTTAAAATAAATTAAATTGTTATTTCAAAATATTTAAACAGTCTAAAAGCAATAGCGAAAACAAAAAGTTAAGAATTAATAAGTTTTATGGAATCCATACAATGTAAAAACTTTCAAAGGAGTTGAGCTCTCTTTTGTAGTGTTAAATAAAATTACCCACGATACTTAGCATATTTTATCAACATAACAGGTAAAAGAAAATAATGGGTGCCCCTATGAAAAAAATTATTGTATGTGCCATCCTAGTGTCGCTCTTTCTAAAAAAATTGGTACGGTCGGCTCTAATAACATGTATACGATTTTGATCCTTATGCCCATGACATACGTTCCGAAATGTGTACATATTATTAGACGTGACTGTACGTACTACGATTCTACATGAATTCCGTTCTTACTCTAACAATAAAAGATTATACATTATGCCAACAACAATGAGTATTCTACAAGTTTACCTCCACTTACAACACAGGTAAGTTTGAGACTGGTATCTTCTATGTACGGACCCGCCACTCCGCTTACTTCTTTGTCTAGTTCATCGAAGATCTTCGGTTTCTCTGGCAATTCTGTGAACAATAGATATTTTGAAACTATTGTATGCTGTTACATGCATTTTTTTATCAACTTGAATACTATAAATATTGCCCTAAGTGTTAGACAATAAACACAATGTACATTATACTCGTACATGTAACAATACAATGTGTTATAAAACTAATATGATAATGAGTCCTTTCCTTAGGTAGCCAATGTTCGTTCTCAAAAATAAGAAATATGCGTATCTATTTCCTATGAACATTAAAAATAGGCATTCAGCTCACAGTCAAAAGCACACCAAAATAGCGAGTGGCTTGGACTCCTACAGCAAAAACTGGCGAGAGTTTGCACTTAACGAATCCGAATCGAACGAATCGGGAAAAGAGGAAGTTTTTACCCAGCATCAGAAAAGATACATTAAGTCAACCGAGTCGTTATATTACTACAAGTGAGCTGAAAATGTATTTAAATTCCATTACAATAATTATATAAATTCTATAAGAATGAATATTAGTTAGTTTGTCGTAATTACTCTCCGTTTTATAGTCACCGAAATTAAACTTTATTTGGCAAAATTCGGCCAAATCTTTCCGTGTCATTAATAGACAAGGTACGGCGACAACGTTTCTCTGCGAAGACCGCAGCGTGGGCCTGCGGAGTCTGCGGAGGGCTCGTCTGGCTGCGCTACGTCAGCTGACACATGTCACCGCAATAAAATAACGTGAAGAAATCATGGAAAAATTTACATTTAATGGATTTTTATCAAACTCCAGTGCCAGTGCCTATTTACAAAATTATCCATAGTGTGATTGTGTTGATTCCCCATTAATTTCGCCATTCCTGGACTTTTACATTGCCTCCGCTCCGACGTCTGAACTTTGGTGAAGTGTTTATTTTTTCTACGTAGTGTATTATAAGTTGTTAATAAGTTTTGTTTCATAAGTTAATTATAGTATATTATAGTTATAATTATTGGTTCTTTATTCATTTCATATTTATAATTTTAAGTTATATTTATGACCTCTCAGCCCTGCTTAGGTTCAGTTGAACTACTGGAGTGTCCTCTCTGTGGTGACAATAAACTGTACAAGGGGCAGCGAGGTCTCGCAATACACAGCGCTCGTCGACATGCCATTCGCACGGCTGCCGAGCCCCCGCTGCCTAGCGCTTCACAGCCTATTCCCTTGTTCCCCGCCAGAGACATTCAGTCTAGTAGTTCACTCGCTGAAAAATTGGGCTCTTGCAAGAAACATGTACAAATTATAAAAAGAATACCCCGCGGAGCTCGCAGAGCTGTAGCTAGCAGCCTGGCTCAATGCATCGCCAAAGTCGTCACTGAGAACTCTTATCAAGCATGGGAACGTTTACTCACTTTCCCCTACGCAGTGCTTCACGCTGACAGATCCAATAAGGACTCCCTTACCAAAGAGCTAAAAGACAATGCTTCATCCAGTTCCGTATTTGATAATATAGAAAATTATTTGACAACTGCACATCCTAAGTCCCGGCCTCTTTCAAAAATAAAATGTATTGAAAGTAAGCTCTCAGATGGAAACGTGAGTGCTGCTGCTCGTGTCCTGTTTTCTAGTGACGACTTGGCCCCGCATTCAGCCGAAACGTATACCTCTTTAAAAGAAAAACATCCTTATCCTGCAGGTCCTATTAACTTACCGTTTGCCGTAACTTACCGTTTTGTTTTACCGTCTTGCCGTGTGGTGCCGGCGGAGTAGAATAGTATCACCCCATATCTTCCCGTGGGTATCGTAAAAGGCGATAAAGGGAATGTGTGAAAAGTCTTGAACCCTTGTGACTTCTCACACTCTTACTGTTATATCTGTTCAAATCGTTCTCCGGTCGTAACGGTCTCCGTTCCACTGGGTCTAGAAGGATGAGGACGAGTATGTGCACCTGTGTTTCGCGCGTACATTTGTGCACACTAATATATCCTGCGCAACTGACCGCTTCCGTATAGTGAACTCCGATTTCAGTATAGTCCTACGGCGATGGGAGGACGTAGAGAGGCTCGACGTGATGCTCGTTGGGCTTTGTCTGACTCCTGCACGTAGGCGGCCCTGGGGGTGTAGTACTACATCGTGGTCGCTTCTGCTTTGCATCGGGGTGACAAAGTGGATTCGGCAGCACCCAGGGTGACAAAGCAGCCCTATTTAGGGGGGCACTGCTTTCCTCGCTCAGCCGGGGAGGGGGCTAGAAAAGGTGCCCTAAACAAATGCTCACTCCAACTTATAAGGAGGGTAGCAACCGCGGCTGCCTCCGCATCTAAAATTCGCGGTCGACGTCACAATATTATTAAAGAAAATAAAATAAGAGATTTAACTTTTGGAGCATGGAATGTGCGGACACTTATCGATCGCGCAGCAAATGCCTGTCCAGAGCGAAAAACTGCCATTGTAGCTCGAGAACTTCATCGCTATAATATCGATGTGGCTGCACTCAGCGAGACACATCTACCCGATGAAGGAGAGCTGGTCGAACAAGGTGGTGGTTATAGTTTCTTTTGGAAAGGGCTGGCTTCATCAGAGCCTCGAAGATCAGGTGTAGGCTTTGCTGTTAAGAATAACCTTGTCAAGCGGTTAAGGGAGTGTCCCATACACATCTCAGACCGCATCACCACATTACGCCTTCACCTGGAACATGGTAACTACCTTAATGTCATTAGTGTGTATGCCCCTACGCTAGACAAGTCTGATGACATCAAGGACAGTTTCTACGAGGAATTAACGCGGTGCATAGCTAACATCAGCCCAAGGGAACAAATCCTGCTCTTAGGCGACTTTAACGCCAGAGTAGGACAAGATTACGAAGCCTGGCCTAAAGTTCTAGGTAGACACGGTGTCGGGAACATGAATAGTAATGGTCACCTGCTGCTTAGTCTTTGCGCACAATTCGACCTTGCAATCACAAACACTATGTTCAGATTACCTGCCAAGTACAAGACAACGTGGATGCACCCCAGATCGAAGCACTGGTATCTCATTGACTACGCTATCGTGCGTCAGAATCACCTTTCGCAAGTTCAGGTCACCCGTGTCATGCGTGGAGCACACTGTTGGACCGATCACCGGCTAGTAGTCACCAAGCTTCGTATTCGTCTTCGGCGCCCGTGTAGATCTAATCGGCCAAAACAGCAGCATCTTGACGTTGAACGGCTCCAAGATAGTAACACGAGGGCAATTTATGGCGAGACCTTAGGCACTGCTTTACTGCCCCTGGATCTGAAGTCTGGTGGGGTTAATACTGCCTGGGAGGGCCCTGTCTTCTCGTATTCTCGAGTCAGCAAAATCTACTTTGGGTCTGAGAGTCCGGAAACATGAGGACTGGTTTGATGAGAATGATGGGGCTCTAACGGATGCTATTGATAAACACCGTCGGCTCTTGAGGCAGCACAGAAGAATACGTCCAGAGGGAAGTGTCGCAGAGATACGCTGTAGTGATCTAGAGCTGCGTAAACTCGCACGAAAGGCTAAAAAAAACTGGTGGCAGGAGAAGGCTCGTGGGATGCAGTGGCTCGCTGATACCTATCAGCTAGGCGAGTTTTATTCAGAGGTTAGAAACCTTGTTGGTATATCCTCCGCGGCAAAAGTCCCACTAAGGCCAGCTAATGGCGAAAGGCTTCTTAAAAGCAGGGAGGAAATACTCCAACGATGGGCGGAGTATTTCAATAACTTGCTCAACGTGGACCGTTCTGTTGATCTGGACCATGTTCGCTCCTTACCTCAACAACCTGAAGCTCGAGAGCTAGACGAGCCACTCACACTCGACGAAGTCACTTTTGCCATTAAGCAACAAAAAAACAAGAAAGCGGTTGGTGCTGACTCCGTACCGGGAGAACTATTGAAATGCGGCGGTGAGAGATTATTTTCAGCGGTGAAGGATCTTTTCGTTGATATGTGGGAACAAGAACTAGTCCCCAACACTTTCAAAGTGTCTCTCATTCGGACTCTATATAAAGGAAAAGGTGATAGAGCCGATTGTAATTCTTACCGTGGTATTTCGCTCCTGTCAGTACCTGGAAAAGTCTTCGCCAGGGTTCTTTTAAATCGTCTCAGAGACCTGTCTGAAAAGATTCTGCCAGAGTCACAGTTTGGTTTCCGTCCTGACCGTGGTACGTGTGAGGCAATCTTCTCTGTGCGTCAACTGCAAGAAAAAAGCAGAGAACATGGTCGTAACATGTATCTCTGTTTTGTTGACCTGGAGAAAGCATTCGACAGCGTACCACGAGAAGCCCTGTGGATAGTCTTGCGGAAACTTGGATGCACGGAGAAGTTTGTGAGACTCCTGAGACTCCTGCATGACGACATGCAGAGCTGCGTTGCAGTAAACGCTGATCAGTCAGATTTCTTTCCCGTTACCTGTGGGGTGAAACAAGGGTGTGTTCTCGTACCCACACTGTTCGCGTTATACTTTGCAGTTGTAGTTCGGGAAGCCTTGCAGACAACTCCAGAAGGAATCCGCATCCGTTTTCGTAATGATGGCAATCTTTTTAATTTAGCCAGATTCAAGGCCCGCACCAAAGTTTCTTACGCACTGATCACAGAAATCGTCTATGCAGATGACCTATGTTTTGTGACCGAAACCCCAGATGGCCTCCAGCAGCTTATGGCCACCTTTCACGAGTCATGCCGTAGGTTTGGTTTGAAGATTAGTGTCAAAAAGACGGAAGTAATGACGTTAGACATTCAAGGTCAAGAGACACTGGCCATTAAACTCGGCGATGATTTACTTCAGCAGGTCAACAAATTTCGCTATCTGGGGAGTACCATAACATCAAAGTGCGACCTTGATGCTGAGATCAACAGTCGGATCGGTGCCGCAGCTGCGGTATTCGGTAGACTGGATCGCAAGGTTTTTAGCTCACATGACCTGAAGCTGGCGACCAAAATTGACATGTATAAGGCGGTGATACTTCCAAACATGCTATACTCTTCAGAGTCATGGGTTGTTTACCGCCGACATATACGCACGCTGGACCGCTTTCATCTCAAATGTCTGCGTAGAATAATGAATATACGTTGGTCTGATCGCATTCGTAATACGGAAGTGCTGCGAAGAGCCAATACCATGGGGATTGAGGCTTACCTCATGCGGCGGCAACTTCGCTGGTGTGGACACGTTTTGCGAATGCCGGATCAACGTACGGCAAAGTGCATCTTTTTTTCTGAACTTGAGGAGGGCAAGCGTAAGCATGGCGGACAACTCCTCAGGTATAAAGATGTACTAAAGCGCCATATGAAAAAATGCGGCATTGAGCCTTCTGAGTGGGAGCGGTCAGCAGCGCAACGACCGGAGTGGAGGTCCCTGGTGAAAACCAGAATAGAATTATTTGGGGAGAATCGCTGTTCTGATCTGGATGCTCGACGCGATGAGGTGAAAGCACGCCCGCCTTGTACTATTACCTACAATTTTTGTAATGGTGTGCTCACTTGCCCGCAATGTGCGCGGACATTCACCAATAAGATCGGCTATATTAGCCACATGCGAGCACACCAACGGCATATTGTAAGGAGTTGAAGTGGTCGCCGTGGCCGAAATCGGTCGAGGAAGGTATATATATTAACTTACCTGATACCCCTTCTTTGGATGCGACGCCCGTCATTGTATCTGAAGATGCTGTGCAACAGGCCTTGCTGTCATTTCCCAATGGTTCCGCTGGCGGTTTAGATGGCCTGTCCCCACAACATCTCAAGGACCTAATAACTTCATTTTCCGGAGATGCTGGATCAGTTCTTCTCAAAGAGCTGACAGGCCTCGTCAACCTGATGCTATCTGGTAAAGTCGATAATAATATTATCCCAATCCTTTACGGCGCCAATTTAATTGCATTGGCAAAAAAGGATGGTATACGGCCTATTGCTGTTGGTTGCACCTTCAGGCGCTTGGCCTCAAAACTCTGCTGTCGAAAATTCAACGAGAGACTCACCAACGTCTTTAAGCCTCGGCAGCTGGGGTTTGGTGTCAAGGGCGGGTGTGAGGCCGCGGTACACGCCGCGCGAACTTTCTTGAGTGGTTCGGATTATGAAGTTTTTGTAAAAATAGATGTGAAAAATGCCTTCAACTCTTTGGACCGTAGTGCTCTCTTGGCGCAAGTTAAGAAAGAACTTCCAGAAGCGTATGCTTTTTTGTTACAATGTTACGGAGCACCTACAAAATTATTATTTGGTGAGAAAATTATCCATTCAAGCATGGGGTGTCAGCAAGGTGACCCACTAGGACCTGCTATTTCCGGTTTGGCTATTCATCCCATAATTTACATTCTAAATTCAAAATTTAACCTCTGGTACCTCGACGACGGCTCGTTGGAGGTGACGCGGAAACTGTTCTTCAGGATTTACAATTGATAATTGACAAATTTGCTGATATTGGCCTATCCATTAACTTCACCAAGTGTGAAATTTTTCTGCCAGACCACATTCCCTCGGACAGAAAAATTGAAATCCTAACCAACTTTAATGCAATTTTGCCAAATATATCCGTTCATTCCAAATCTTCCCTTACACTACTAGGTTCTCCGATTTTTGACGAAGCAATCTGTCCTGTGATTAATTGCAAACTGAACCTGTTTAACAGTACCTCCGACACACTTTTCGAAATAAATCCCCACATGGCCATGTTTATTATTCGCTGTTGCTTGTTTACTCCAAAATTTATGTATTTGCTTCGAAGCTGCCCCATGTGGAAATTTCAAAATTTACTTTCTTCAATGGATAAGGTGGACCGAACAGTGTCGTCACTGTTCGGTCCACCTTATCCAAAGTCCTTAATGTATCATTTAATTTAAATTCATGGTCTCAAGCCGTTCTGCCTATAAGATTTGGCGGTTTGGGTATCCGCTCTTCTTCAAGTGTGGCTCTGCCGGCTTTCTTGTCTTCCGCTTACAGCTCGCTATCTCTCGTCGGTATTATTCTTAACCTTCCTCAGATACCCGTCGTAGAGATGGCGAGCCTGGCGCAAGCAGAGAGAGCCTGGTCAGACTCGTGCCCAGGTGCGGAAATCCCAACCACAAAACACGTTCAGAGGGCTTGGGACAACCCTCGCCTGAAAGGCGATTTTAATTTACTTTTGGAACGAAATCCGGCCGACATTGAACGCGCTCGTCTTTTGGCCGTTTCAGCCCAAGAATCAGGGCACTGGCTGAACGTTCTTCCCTCCAGGAATATAGGCACTGTCTTGGACCCAGGTACCTTACGTATTGCTATTTGTTTGCGCCTTGGGTCCAAAATATGTGTTCCTCATACCTGCGTCTGTGGTAAAGCTGTGGATCAGCTGGGACGGCACGGTCTGTCATGTCAAAAAAGCGCCGGCCGCATGTACCGCCATGGCACCCTGAACGACCTAGTACATCGGGCGCTAGCCACCGTCTCAATACCCTCTACCTTGGAGCCCACAGGTATGGTGAGAGACGATGGCAAGCGTCCAGATGGGGTAACTCTGGTGCCATGGAAACTGGGTAGGGCCCTGGTGTGGGACGTGACATGCGTGGACACGTTCGCCCAGTCCCACATCCAGGTAACACGCACCTCGGCCGGTGCTGCGGCTGATCAGGCTCAGATCCTCAAGCGCCGCAAGTATTCTAGTTTGCTACAAAACTATGATTTTGCGGCGCTTGCGGTGGAGACCTTAGGGCCCTGGTCAGCCGACATGAAGCAGTTTATGAGGACCCTGTCGTCCCAGTTGATCCGCGCTTCTGGGGACCCCAGAGCTGGCGCCTATTTTTCCCAACGGATCAGCATTGCGATCCAAAGAGGGAACGCTGCCAGCGTCATGGGGTCCATGCCGCAGACAGACCTGCTCGACGGGGTATTCTTTTTATAAGTGTTTTTTTAAGGTAAGTATTTTTTTTTTATTAAATGTATTTTAACCTTTTCTATTTAGATTATTAGTTTTTATTTTAGATAAGATTTCTTTGTTTGTGTGTTTATATCATAATTTAGAATAAGTTTATACAATAAAGGTATTTATACACCATAAGAATGAATGAAAAGGTTTTCATCTACAAAATATAGTTTTACAGAAACGACAGTCGTCACAAGATGGAAATGAGAAGAGAGAATACTTGTTTTGCAGTCAAATAATGACTATGAGTGATGTACTCTCCACAATTTCAAAAATACTTAAAGGTGATAAAATATAATTCCAGTTAATGATGAAATGCTAATGCTAAATATAATAATTTTATTACATGTAAGGGTAGAAACTTAGTTGTGATCTGTTCAACCTTAAAACCTATGCATCGGGGTGCTGTGTACTGCATAATACACATTTCAAATGACCAAGTAAGAAACGTTAGTGGATTAGTTGAGGCAAACAAAAATTTCTTTAAGATTTAAAACCTAAACTTTAATTATGAAGTATATTTCAGAACATATTTGTACAAACCCACGAAGCGGCCGCTGTCGGTAACTTAAAACTTCTATCAACTTAAAAACTTGTTAAGAATAAGGTACTGCTTCTGAAAGTTTCGTGAGATTTAAAGGCTGCAAGTACCTGAGACTATGCTTGTTATTCTTACGATAACTAAGAATAAATTATTCCTCAACAGTTTCATTTTCAACATTAAAAGTTTTTCCGTGCCTGTATTAATAAAGAGTGTTTTTTACAACCGTGTCATAATTATCGAATCGAGTCTCATTCAATAAGGACAGATATTATTGATATACGAAATTCAAAGCTGTAATCATGTGGCAATATATTCTAAGCTCAGTTATTTTTAATAAAAACAACATTTTTGTAATTGAATATTAGTGCTTACTGACATCACCACACGTTCATATCATAACACCTTTAATATTACTCATATGTTATATAATGCCTATAATCGCAAGACGCTGCTGCCCGTCATCAAACTTGAATAAATTTTTGATTTTAAAATGAGCTGTTAAATTTAAAAAGATTGACTCTTACAACACCTACCGTGTGACAAACATAATATTAGGTATTATTGCCTATTCTTAAGGTGCATTTAGACCAAACGAGCTTTCGCTCATTCTTTCCCCCACTCTGCGAAACGAACGAATTGGGACGAATCACGTTTTATGCAACGAATGAATTTCGTAGAGTGGGTGATAGAATAAGCCAATGCTCGTTCGGTCTAAATACACCTTTACGGTTAAGCGTAGATCGATTAATTAAATATTTAATAATAATTGTTCAAATCATTAAACGTTGACCGACAGCTTTTATGTTGTTGGTGCTAATGTATTGGTATCACAAATCAACTTTTCTCAAACTTGCTACGGAATGTTGATGTTACTTACTTTAAATTAAACCCGGAAATACTATGTATCCGGTGGCATATGCTAAGATGATATGTAAAGAGATTTCATGTATTTATTTCACACCTAGGACTGCAAACAAACTGTCTTTTGTTTTGAAACGTCAAATTGTGACACTATGTCTTGACATTCAGCCACAGAAAAAAAAACTAACCTAAAAACTAATGTCTACCTCGTGTGTTCATAAGTTTTGAGACGAATTTCAAACCTCAAATTTAAAATAAAAACGTGCTGGCAGCTTGTCGTGGCTGTTTCAGGATTTGAAATTGGAACGTTTTAATTAAGAATATATATCTTTTTTCTTTTTATTGTCATTGTTTGTCAAAATGGCGGCTAAGAAACAACTTCGGTGTACTGTAGTTTCGTTGTATGAGGCGGGAAAAAAACCAATGGAAATTTTTAACGAATTAAAAAATATTGGAGCTAGCCGCAATTTTGTATACTATACTATAAAGCGGTATAAGGAGACCCAAAAGATTGATGATCGTCCAAGAACTGGCCGCCCGCGTTCTGTTAGGACCCCTGCGAACATAAAGATTATCAAAGAACGAATTCGTCGAAATCCGTGCCGCACCCAGAAGAAAATGGCTCTACAGACGGGAATTTCACGTATATCGGTAAATAGAATACTTAAATATGATCTTAAATTAAAAGCGTATAGTAAGAGAAAAGTGCATTATCTAAATGATCGTCTACGGAAAATGCGACTCAAACGTTGTCGGACCCTACTTAGGCGACACGACCCTACAAAAATATTGTTCACGGATGAGAAGATATTTACTGTCGAAGAAAAATTTAACAGGCAGAATGATAAAATCTACGCCAAAAGCTCAAAGGAGATTCCGTCTAACGTGCGAAATGTCCAACGCACACATCATCCGGCTAGCGTCATGGTATGGTGGGGAGTTTCATATGAAGGCGTTACGAAATTACATTTCTGCCAACAGGGGGTCAAAGTTAAAGCACAAAATTATCAGAGTGACATTCTCAAGAACGTTGTAAAACCCCTATCTACCACTCTATTCGCTGGAAAGGACTGGATTTTCCAACAAGATTCAGCACCATCGCATAAAGCGAAATCTACACAAAAGTGGCTAAACGAAAATTTGCCTGGGTTTATTAGTACTGAGGAATGGCCTTCTTCAAGCCCAGACTTAAATCCTTTAGATTACTCTTTGTGGACGGAATTAGAGCTAAGGGCATGCCGAAAGCCGCATCCAAACCTTCAGGCCCTGAAGCGAGCCTTAGTGAGAGAAGCGAAGCGTATTCCTATTGAAAAAGTACGTGAAGCTATTGATGAGTGGAAACCGCGTTTAAGAGCCTGTATAAAAAATAAGGGTGGACATTTCGAGTAAATTATATTTTTATTTTACTAAGACATTGTCTTTCATTAACCCTATAACTGTGTCATAAAAATAAATTATCTTATCTAATTATAATTCGAGTATTCATTTCGTCTCAAAACTTATGAACACACGAGGTATACCACCAGGTAAAAGGATACCTCAAACAGATTAAAAAAAAGTTAGGCGCGAATGTTTTTTTTAATGTTGTACGATACTGTACTATTGGTTTATTTACAAATCAAATAGTATGGTTCGGCGAAATCAGTTAGTTTTATTTCATGGCAAGTTTGAGAAAAGCACTATACAAATCTCGGCGAGAAACAGGGTTACAGGCCGCGTATCCCTATCTGGCCTGTAACCCTTCGTTTCCCGTCCTCTATAGTAATGTACTATTACATCGCTCCATAATTTTAAGGTATCTAAATACACAACTGTATAATTTTCGCGGAGATTTACCTACATTATTTAGAGAATTTGAAGTTTAAGCCACACTCAAGTCAGACTGAATCGTAACTTTGTCATGATTAGATGGCAATATCTTTCATTTGTGACATTCCTGGCCATTACTAAGGATCCAATTGCAAAGTTTGAAACTATGCGCTAAGAGAGTCGCAATCTATATGGGATCAGTGTAAATAGGTCAGAGGCCTTAGTGATAGTCTGACCTAATTAAACATCCTGTCTTGAACAGCACACAAACATCATTGGGTATACGCAGGGATGCAATTTAATCGTTAGTGGTTTATCTAATGAGATCGATAGTACCTCTATAATAGGATAAGTGTCTAATCATGGAATTACTCGAAAATGATTTATGTTTACAATGAGTTTGTAAAAAGTCAGTAAACTGATTAAAATTAGATTTTTTCTTTCACGTTTGATACGAAACGTAGGTACCTATAGTATAGATTTTGAACCTTTAAAAAACATTAAATGTATTCAATTTTGTTATTTTTCATACTGTTAACATTTTCCTTGATGATGTTAAGGTAAGCAATGTAATATTTCGTTTGACAAAAAAATTGTCTAATCTTCCATATCTAAATTGTCTAATCAGAAAATACTTTTACTCGAATAGTCAAAATTATACCTAAAAATTGTAGAGGGTGTAATTATTCCTTCTATACTACTATACCGATACTTTTTATGCACATCCAGATTATGCCTTATCATAAATAGGAGCATCGAAATTATGCTCACATAATATTCGAACAACTCGAAATCTGCCACAACGAATTATATGCTACAGTTGAGTATGCCACAACAGTTTCTGCACAAAGCCCATTATGACTACATAGTTTTTGCCATATATAATTATTCATAAAATAATTATGCCATAACAGGGTGAACCGTATGAAACTCCATCGTCAACTGACGAATGACATAATGAAGAAACCATTCCAATGACTGCAGGAGTCAACGATGTTGCTCTTCATCGTCCTGCTTGACGACGCTTACGAAAGTAACGGAAATAATTATAATGGATGTACAACGTGAAATAAAATTTTACATATTGTTTTTTTTTTCATTATCCTATCCCCAAACGAAGCTGCGATTATAAGACAAAATACCCTATTTCCCAGCTGAAACAAGTCTGGGATTCAAATGTGCACACCCATAAGAGAACGTTATTGGTTTGTTCTTTCGCTGCAAGAATTTGAAAGAGAACCGAAAGTTTGAGGAGCATGTTACGAGTGTCCAACCAAGTATATTAAACTTTTGAGATCCATCCTGCGCATATTCTGGCCCGACACTATAAGAACAAGTAACTATGGAATCCATGCCAACGAATCCCGTTCAAGTGCGACATATCTCAACGGTGGAACCAGAGAGGTCACGCTCTTCAAAGAGCGAACGTCAATACCACCAGGGCTACGTTCACGTAGATGGAGACCTTGCAGCAGCACGTGGCAGCACACTGTTGATATTGAACTGCTGGCAGCCGAGCTCACTTGGGAGGAAGCAAAACGATTACATAATCCTTGAGGGTCGTTCAATTGCTATACCTACTAAAGTAAAGTACTAGTCAACTATTACTGTACACAAATATAAGCTACTATTTTCGTTTCTATTTATTTTCGAAAAGTAGTAATTAATTTGTAATGAATAGTATGGTAATTGGGGTTCAAGGGTGGATGATGCGCAATACATGACTTTACAATCAAGAAAAAGTCACCTAGCCTCTCTCCATCAACTCCTCTCCCAGCCTACCCGCGGTGAACCCTGTTACGTCGGGTAACCTACTATCAAGATTGCGGTAACCAACCCCTTTGGAGATATAGGTCGACAAGCAGTTAGGGAGTTAGGGGGGTCCGGATCTTAAGATGTCACTCAATCCGGATGGTCAGACGCTGGCAGCAGGGCGTGCTGATAATTTCATAACATCGCTGCGGTGCAGAAGGAAACGGGAACCCACTGCACTATTTTCCCAAGAAACCTTTCCATGATAGATGCAAGACAATGAAAGTGAGATGGCATGCAATCCGGCTACCACCCGGCGCCATGCTGATTCCAGGTCGCATGGTGTGAAGTATGCTACTGGAGCTACTGCAGTGACTCATCAGGCGCAGTGTGCTAATAATGCTACTGGTGATAACAATACCGCCATGCAAGCTAACCCACCACAACTCCGCAAGAAATTTAAAATCGGTACATGGAATGTTCGAGGCACGTTGGCTCCTGGCAAGATTGATATTATTGGTAGAGAACAGACTTGTTATCAATTGGACATCCTCGGCATTACTGAAACACATAAAAGAGGTTCTGGTTTCTACCCTATTTCATCTGGATACACTCTGTATTATTCTGGTACCGAAACCGAAAGTAGGAATGGAGTAGGGATATGTGTATCTTCGAGGTTCAATAAGTCAGTGCTAGGATACAATCCCGTAAATGACCGAATAATCACCATGAGATTAAACACCAAACCATGTCGCCTCAACCTTGTTGTAGTATACGCGCCCACGTCTCAAGCTAAGGAAACAGAGATCGAAGCTTTCTATAAGGTATAAGACGATACTCTTAAGACCCTACCAAAAAGAGACATTACTATTCTTATGGGATATTTGAATGCCAAAGTCGGATCTACGGAAAGAGATGACCACTTAAGAGACGTGGTAGGAAGGTATGGTCTTGGGGAGAGGAATGAGCGAGGGGAGATGTGGCTGCAATTCTGCGCGGAGAACTCCCTTACCATCATGAACACTTGTTTCCAAAATCATCCACGACGTCTATATACCTGGGTAAAACCGGGGGGTGATGCTAGAAATCAGATTGATTACATTACAGTTGCTAAGCGATGGAGATCCTGCATAAGCAACACAAAGACCTACCCCAGAGCGGACTGCGGCAGTGATCACAAACTCCTAGTGGCCGAAGTGAGGCTGAGGCTTCGGATTTGTCAGAGACCCACTGTTAAACGTGAGCGTAAGCTGTGTGCAAAGAGCCTTTCTTCTTTCAAACAATATTTTAATAAAAAATCCACCGACTTAGTCCTAGATGACAGTGTAGACATCGATGTCAACTGGTCTAAAGTAAAGGAAGTCATTCAGAAATCACGCGAAAGAGTACACGAAACAGACACTCCAAGGAAATTGTGGATATCTGAGGAAACTTGGAAATTGATTGCTGAAAAGAAGGATCTTTTAAAGAATGGTATTCATCAGACAGCACAATACCGGTCTCTTTCAGCTGACGTTCAGCGGTCATGTCGAAGAGACTACAACCATTATTTAACGCTATATGTCAAGATATTGAGGACCACGCTCAGACTCTTCACACTAGATATTTGTTCCTCAAAGTGAAGAGTACCACTTGGGAGTTTAAGCCCAAAACCTGGGCTATTAAAGATGAGCAGGGTGTGCTACTGACAGAAATAGACCAGGTCACAGAAAGGTGGCGACATTACTGCGAAAATCTATATAGGGACGACCGAAGACTAATGGAGATGCCGATCCAAACTGACGACCTAGAGCCAGAAATTCTGGAATCCGAGGTGGAAAATGCTCTGAGAAAACTAAAAACAAATAAATCAGCCGGAAGAGACAACATTTATGCTGAGGAACTTAGGAATCTCGGAGACAAAGTAAGGCTAATTAAAGATCTGTGTAACCAACTTTGGAGAACAGGAAAATGGCCTAAGGATTGGAAGGAGTCTCTGCTAGTACCTTTGCACAAAAAAGGCTCAACGATGACGTGCGGGAACTACCGGACAGTGGCCCTTATATCACATGCCAGCAAAATCATGCTCTACATAATAAACAATCGATTGCAGTCATACCTGAAACAACAAATACCAAGTGAGCAAGCCGGTTTTTTCAAAGGCCGAGGGACGAGGGAGCAAATAGTCAACATGAGGCAGATGATCGAGAAAAGCTGGGAGTACTACGTCCCAATATTCCTCTGCTTCATAGACTACTCCAAAGCTTTTGATTGTATAAGGTGGGACTGGATGTGGAGAATTCTCCGAGAAATGGGCGTACCTCCACACCTAATATCATTGATCGCGAGCTTATATGAGGACGGGGTATCTATGGTCAGAGTGAACAATGTCGTATCAGGTCCATTCAAACCTCAAAAAGGGGTAAGACAGGGGTGCATTTTATCTCCGATTCTTTTTAATATATATGGCGAACCTATTATGAGAATAGCCTTGGAAGATTGGGATGGGGGCATCGCCATTGGAGGCAAGAAGATCAGCAACTTGCGGTATGCGGACGATACGACGTTGTTTGCCTCATCAGAACTGGAATTAGCGGAACTGTTCCCGAGAGTAGAACGGGCGGGTGGAACTGTGGGTCTAGCGGTAATTAAGTCCAAGACCAAGGTCATGATGATTGATCGTGCGGGGGAAGCCGAACGCACAGGAGAACTCTCAGGCTTGGAATTTGTAAGCGAGTTTGTCTACCTTGGGTCGTTAATCACTGATCGAGGAGGATATGACAAAGAAATTCGGAGACGCACACAGATGGCCAAGTCCGCAATGAGTAAACTGACCAAAATTTGGCAGAACAGGAGTATATCTAACAGGACTATGATCAGGCTCGTGCGAACTCTGGTCTTCTCAATATTCATGTACAGCTCCGAATCGTGGACCATTCGAGCAGTTGACCGGAAAAAGATCGAGGCTTTCGAAATGTGGTGTTGGAGGAGAATGCTGCGCATACCGTGGACTGCAAAAAGAACCAACAGGTCGATTCTCGACCAACTAAATATCAAAACCAGATTGTCCACCATCTGTTACCAACGAGTACTGGGTTACTTTGGCCATATCGCCCGAAGACAACCCGACAACTTAGACAAGTTAGTTGTCGTAGGCAAGGTAGATAGAAAAAGACGAAGAGGCCGTTCACCTACTCGTTGGGCGGACCAAATAAAAGATTTGACCGGACTCACTATACCGACAGCCTTGAGACAAGCAGAAAATAGAGCAGGGTGGAAAGATCTCGTCAGTCTCAGTAAAGGCGTATCAAGAAAGGCACGACCTTCAGGAATGAAGAGTACGATGAAGAAGAAGAGTATGGTAATCAAATTAATTTCAGTCCAAACCTGGAAACATAGAATGGGTAATTTATCTCCTTAGTGTCTGCGCTTATAGATTATTAATCTATGTGTAACTTAGATGTAATTTGGTAACTTTGACCATTCAAGAGTTTATTACTATCCCAATTTGAATAGAGAATCTTTTGACTTTGACTTTGACTTACTTTAGAAAAGTCGAAAATATTTTGTAGTTCAAATAAATGTTCCCTCAGTTCAGCTTCGATTTATTAAATTATCCCAAACCGCGAACAAACTTTACATAAACGCTGTTACCGTCCCAAATTGTGCAACATTTCAAAAAATCACAATAACGATGATAAGATTTTCCCGGGACCGTAGTAATTTGCGTCGGGGACGGCTAGAAGCCTTTTTATTTTAGCCAATATACGGCCCGTAGAAAAAGTTTAATGTAGGGTAACTCAATTATGGAGGGGCGCCGTGCGTGCCGAACATTTATCACGGGAAATTCACAAGATTCTGGATTCTTTAACTGTGCGTAAGATCAGGTTGTACCTTCTGGTATGGAAAAGGTAAGAGTACTAAGTGAACTAGCACCCAAAAATAATTTTCTTGACACATTCCATATTCGTGTCCCAGATTCTATTACAAAACCGCAAGTTACAATAGAAAATTTCGGACGGGACGGTGCCATAAGGTCTGTATCTATCATAATATTATCTAAAAAAAAGGCAAGATTTCATATATAACTTTGGAGTATTCGGTATCCTCCTCTAAAATTTGGTCAGATTGAGTTAAAACCAATGTACGAACTAGTATGACGAAATATGATAGGTTATTTCTGCTAGTAAGTATAACTGTCATAAAACTTTTCCAAATTTTGGAAGTAATGAAACAAATTGACCGCATAATGAACTATTAACATACCTCGTTAATTAAAATAGCTATTTAAATCATAGGCCTGTCAAAGGCCAAAGTCATGCACTAATTCAGTCTCGAACAGTAATTTATCCTCCCATTAATAATGTCGACCATAAAATCTGATTAAAAGTGGTGATTTTCAGCTGGACGTTTGATTATTCGATTTCAATGATACAGTTTTATTACAATCTAACTATAATCCTGTTAACTACTTATTATACAGGGTGTTTGGGATAACGATGTAGGAATTTCTGGAAGTGGTAAAGGAGACTAATTGGAAGAGTTTGAACCCTATTTACCTTAGTCCAATACGAGTATGTGACAGTTTTTTTTTTTTTTTAATGAACTCACACTTGCCTACTAACTACAAGAAACTTATTTTGTTTGGTGACGGCGTTCAACAATTGATCGACGATAACTTTTAAACTAATTGCTATTTTGTTGTACTTTTTTTGCAATCAAAACCTAGAAAATCAAACATGTTTTTACACAAATAGGAAGACTCATATCCCGACTACTTTTTTTTTCACAGGCCGATAAAGTTTAATTTACTGTTAGAAATCAGTAATGATGAACTAGAAAATTATTAAAAAAAAATGTTGTGTGTGGCAAGTGGGAGTTATTTTTTTTTTTATTTATGACTCAACTAATTGTTATGTTAATAATAAAAAAATCAATGCTATTTATTGCATATTTTGTTTTAAATTTAACTTTTTAAGTAAATTTTTGGTATAAAACTAAACATTTTGAAAAACGTGATTTAAAAAAAAACTGTCACATATTGGACTGAGGTAAATAGGGTTCAAATTCTTCCAATCAGTCTCCTTTACCACCTCCAGAAATTCCGACATCGTTATCCCAAACACCCTGTATAAATGCAGCAATTATTTTGTTGGAGTAGGTACAGTCGACGTCAAAGATATCATTACAGTTTATGTGCCAAAAATATATTTACGCGACCTTAATGTCAAGACAATAAAGTCGTGTAAACATATATTTGGCACCTAAACCGTAATGATATCTTTGACGTCAACTGCACCTACTTAGTTAAATATAATACAATATTATGAAATCCCAAAGCATTGTATATCGAATGATTCTTAACATAAGTGAATGAATGAAAGGTACGTTTAACAAGTTCACTATCATATTTATTTTGTTTATTTTTATTCCCTCCACATATTTTTTTATTTTTTAATTGTGGTTAATAATGTTATACATATTATTACCTGGTCTGTCACAAAAAATTATTCAAATGTAACTTAAAAAAAACCTGGTAATCCATGATTGAATCCTGATGAATTCCATGCCTGGTTTAATTTATCGCCCGTATGAGATTTACACGCGGTATTATATTTAAACTTAAATACGTAAAAATAACCATGACCAATAACAACTAAAGTCAGTGTGGGTAAGTCCACATATTTTATTTCTAAGGAAGTCCGTCATAATATATGCGTCTTATACTTAGTCTTTAACTTAGGTGTTGAAATCAGTTGGTAGACGAAGTTTCCTGATAGATAGTCTTATCCTCATTGACAGTACTTGTGATCGAACTCGCATTCTTCATCTATGTAGGCAACATGAACTGGAAGTGTGTTCATTATGAACTATTTGTTGTGTAGGTAAGTATAGTAAAGCATTTGTAGTAATTGGATTCCTGAAATTTGATTGTGTGTCCTTTGTGTTTTGATATACTGTTAACCTATATCATCACTTTTCGCTTGTGCCACTAACGCAGCCTATAAATTTCGAGCGAAATTTCTCGTTTGCCGGAAATTGATCTCGAAACTAAAATAATGGCCCGAATAATTAGTACACCAAACGAAGGAAACTCATAGGAAAAAACTCGTGTATAAGCGAATTTTGGCATAGTTGTAGGGAATGGTGTTTTACACCACATACTAAAAGTACTGGTGGTTAGGGGTGGAGCTAATGGGGGGAGAGGGGTGTGAAGGTCCTTATTTTTAATTTTTCGTAAATAACTCGTAAACCGTGGCTTATAGCAAAAAACGTTCTAGTACATAAGTAATCTACATAAAATTCTCTGTAGCCTAATGTCAGCCTCCGTAGCCTAGTTGGTAGTGACCCTGCCTACGAAGCTGGAGGTTCCGGGTTCGAATCCCGGCGAGGGCATTCTTTGTGTATTTATTTATCACAAATGTTTGTTCCTTGGTCATGGATGTCTATTTATGTAAGTATCTATATGTACATATCTATCTATTATATATATCGTCGCCTGGTACCCACATCACAAGCCTTAATTGAGCTTACCGTGGGACTAGGTCGATTTGTGTAAGATGTCCCGAGATATATATTTATTTATTTATTATTTATTTCCCCCGATAGGCAACTTTTGGTCTTCGTTAGGTGGGCTAAATGAAATTAATTATGAAACGAACTAAATTGGACGTGAACTCATTGGTTTATTGTTACATCGGACTATCTAGTGGATTGTGCACCTAACAGTATTTATTTAAAAAACTAAATAAAACCATTCTGAATTTTAGGAGTCTGGTATAGTTTTTTTAGGAATTTGCTCATTTTTGTAATACTATACACGGTGCTACGTCAGCATTCCGAAAGATTTTAATGCTGGATTCCTGACCATATTTAGAGTCTTTAATGTTATATAAATTTCCTGGATTCGCCTTGGTTTCAGAGATAATCAACCTTTTTTCGAAATAAGTTTTTCGACGTAACTCGTCATTTAACTTCTTTTGGATTACAATGCTACCACAATGTGTTCTAATATTACCACACCTTTTGCCTGACAATCAAAAATACGAATAGACTTGAAGAAATAACCTCTACCTAAAAAAAAACAATTGAAATAAATAATTTAAACAAATTGTTGTTATGATAAAAAGTACTGGAAATGTTAAAAAGTATTCAAATCGGCCTAAAAAAAAAGAAAAAAAAATTTTTTTTTGGTGGAATTGACATTAGGTCTCATAATATTTTTTGTTTATTTTGATGTCTAGAATGCATAGTTAAAATCTTTCGCAATGCTCGCGTAACACCGTGTATTGGAATATCTAATCCTGCTAGCATAATTAGCATTTTAACGGACGATATTATTTTTAATTTTGAGTTGTACATACACATACCTATGTGTTGGAAAAGGAATCGTCTAATGGAAGAAGCGGAACACTTTTTTTTTCATTATATACATATTTTTCGAATAAATGTATATTTAGCTAATTGATAAAAGATTAATGATGGGCAGCAGCATCATCATAGTTAACACATTACTGCGATCGCCAATCCGTTTGCCCAGCGTCGCGATTATGGGCATTTACCTCCTAATGCGTCTATACGCATAGTTATCAGGAGAAGCCTACGTCCAGCAGTGGACTATCATAGGCTGATGATGATCACGTTAAGTATTATGTATTTCATACACCTAAATAATAATTAAAAAATAAACTTCATTTCATATGTATATGAAAAAAAAATCCAATTAGGTGGCATGAAAATTTAAATTGAAAAATCTGAATAGAGTATTTTATGTAAAAATCGTGTTTTGGAACACCCCTTAAATAATAATTATACATTTGTCTTTACTACTTTTTGTAATACCAATAGCTCATAATTATCTTAACGATTGTAACTTTAATTGGGTAATTCATTTTTAAGGATATTGACTCTTAAGACCATACCGGGCTCTTAAGCAAATTAATGTTTGTGTGTAAGTGTCGTAAATGGTACCTAGTAGTTATTTAAACGTTAAAATATTCTCAAATTTAATATTCTTTTTAAGTTTTGTAGCAATTAGTTCAATAATATAATAGTTTTCTAATTAAACGTCAAAAACTAAAATAAATCCGAAAAAAATTCAGTTTGTTACGTCCTACTTCGAAATTCTTTTTTTGTTTTTCTTGTTATATGCATTTTTTTTACATCTCTATAGAGCCCATATTTATAATTACTAAAATTGCAGCTTTGCAACACGACTTTCGATTTGGTTAAAAAACTTAGATAGCGGGCCTCCTGCTTTTTGAATTTCGCGTTTTTATTTTCAATTGCAAAGTTTGCTGACATGATTTTACCCTTTATTGAAAGAATATTAAGTGCGCTATAAGGTCATTATTGCATGTTTTTCGTAGTATGATTAGATGAGGCAAAAGTAAGCCGAAAACGTTAGCAAAACTCAAAACAATGCTAGTTTACTAAAAAGAGTACTTTTTGAAGTCGCGAATCTCTGAAACTATAAGACTTACGGTAGTGTTTGTTAGCTCAGCATGTTGAAAATGTATTAATATTTAAACGCTTTTTAACATAATGTCAAAAAACGTAAGGTTTTAAGTACAATAAAAATCAGAAACAAAAAAAATATTGTAAATTTCGCGGTTTTTCACGGACTACGTAGCTTGTTGGCTGGTTTTATAGTGTCCTATGGTGTCTAAACAACATACTAAAAATGCAGCTATACTACAGGCTTTGCAAGTTTAATGTAAAGTTTGACTGTACTAACATAGCAATGTTTGCGTAATGCCAAAAAACACCTTCACACATCATCATCATCCTCATCATGTCAGCCATAAAACGTCCACTGCTGAACATAAGCCTCCCCTCTGGACCTCCATATGTACCGGTTAGACGCGACCTGCATCCATCGTGTCCCGGCGGCCTTCATAATGTCATCTGTCCATCTTGTGGGTGGACATCCTAGTTACGCTGCGTTTGCCTAGCCGTAGTCTCCACCTCCACTCGAACACTATTCGACCCCATCGACCATCTACTCTGCGTGCAATGTGGCCTGCCCATTGCCACTTCAGCTTGCTAATCCGAAAAGATATGCCAGTAACTTTAGTTCGCCTACGGATCTCCTCATTTCTGATTCGATCACGCAGAGAAACTCACAGCATAGCCCTCTCGATAGTTGAGCGACTCTGAGTTTAAAGATGAGGCCAATTGTGAAGGACCACGTTTCGGCGCACATACGAATTATTATGTGTGATAAAACTTATTAAATGATTATAATTTGACAACACTCAAAAGCAAATCTTACCAACAATTTAACCTAGATGGATCGAAGTGTTCCTTGTGTTAGCCTCGGGGTTTATATTAATACTCAATCGGGGCTACATCAGTCAACTATTTAAATGTTTTTTTAGCGTACTCTAGGTTGTGCGAATTGTCATTTTATTACGTTTCTGTATTTATTGTACATCCTATCAAAATCTGCTAATACATTCAAAAGAAATCTGGCTGCTTTCCTACACGAAGAGTGTAGATGATTTTTATTTTGCTGAAATCCTATAGGGTGGCAAATCGTTGAATATGTAGATTACATAAAAAAGAATAATGGTCCCAAAAAAAAGTTCTTTTCTAAAATCAATGTCTACGGAGATAGCCGCTCCAGAATTTAAAATAATTGTCGTCGTCGACCCTCCTTACTTTTGATCCGTGTGTCCAAGAAATAAGAGAAAAATCATAAATAATTAGGCTTGTAGAATACCACAAATGAAATCTATTTCGAACAGAGTACATTTTAGATTTAATTTTAGACGAGACATTTTGCAGTTTATTTCAGTTTTCACTGTGACCAACATTTTTGCTACAATTCGCTTTTATACCTAGATCAAACAACTACTAACACCAAATATGAGTGTGAGTAGTCAAAGGATAACACAGTTTTATAGGGAACATTAAACTGAAAAGAGTTATTATGCCAATAAAGTTGAAATTGGCTTAAAGCCAAAATGCAGAATGTGGATACTGTCAAATGAATAGGGACATTTATTTCAGATCGCGACCGAGTAGGCACCTTTTTCCGTAACATATTAAATTTATCCTGGGCAAATCAGGAATGGTATATGATTAACTAACGAATACCAAAATTCTAAACAATCATAAGGTACTTACCTACTCAAGTACTAGTAGTATTCTTAAGCATGCTGTTTGACATTACGAATTAAAAGTAATGAAGTATTACATCTATTTAACTTTAATCAAATCCCATCCAAATGGATATAATGTAAGAAGTACCTATTGTATCGTATTGTATTGAGGTCATTTTTCCGCAACTCGACATCAAATATGCCTAATTTTTCGCAGTCCAAACGCTGGCCCAGTACCTACTTGTTAGGGACTTCACATACACCCTTGAATTTCTTCGCAAACGTGTATACAGGTTTCCTCGCAATGTTTCCCTTCACCGTAAAAAAATTGTGAATATCAAATGGTATTTCATACATTCATTTTTTGAAAAACTCATTGGTACGAGTCGGGGATTGAACCCACGATCGCTGCGTAGCAACCGTGCAATTTACCACTCGACCACAAGTACCTAATAAAAACATGTATTAAAAAAACAGCAAAAAATAACCATATGAGAAACAATAATATTGCCGTTTCAAAGACAATTTAATAAAGTATTACTATACATATAATAATGTAGCACTCACTATTGTTTGAGGTTTGAGGTTTTAACTTAAATATTTGCCATTAATGGGATCTTTTTAACATATCAGAGTTATTTTGACAAAACAAGAATAGATAGAGAGTAAGTACATATATCCAATGCCGTTAAATTATCCCATTATTCCGGGACGCTGGCAAGATCCGCTAAAGTCTCTATTTGGCTCAGATCCTATACATGCCTGCTGCCATAACCACAACTGAAGCGCTTGATGTTGTTCACGCTAAAATTGAAACTTACCTACACTCTACACCTAAGAGAGACATTTTAATTCGAATTTTAATATTTACAAAAACATTTATCAATTTTGACATACTAACTGCCGATTGCCAAACCGCTTGCCCGGCCTGGCGATCAGGGGTATTTACCTCCTAATGCGTTCATACGTATAGGTAATAAAAGAGGCTCGAGTCCAGCAGTGGACTGTATTAGGTTGATGATGAGTGTATATTACTATGATCATCATCATATCAGCCGAAAGACGTCTACTGAACATTGGCCAAATGATGGCCACAATAACCGGTCCTACGCCACCCGCATCCCGCGGACTCCTGCGAACTTACTATGATATACTTTTAATATAATGTTTAGTACGAGTAAATTGCAATAAGGATTCAAACGGTTTCAATATCTACAAATTGCTGACTACATTATTCAAGTCCCGTTCTGAGTGCAATGGAAGTTTGCATTCAGATGCGAATTCGAAATTGTTGCCTATAAATTTTATATGAAACGGGACTTGATGGCAGGTACTGCGCTGCAATAATTTCTCTACGTTACAACTATTATTTAACAGTGTAGATTGGAGTTAGAAGTTTGAAATTTAATTTAGAACGGCAAATACCTACTGCCTTAACTTGAGCAACTTGATTAGTTCAAACTTGTGTAAGGATTTTATGCTACTTTATAGAATACGGGTTCAAAAATATTTTATTTGTACATCATTATTTTAATAATTGCTCATAATTTTATCGTTTATGTTGGAATTGGGAGAACAAGTATATTAATTTACCTAAAATATATTTAAGTATATAATTTACATATTATGTACTGCTATTAACATATTATCGTCGGCTAACAAACTCACTATGTAAGTATCAAATAGCCACATGAAGTAAGGCTCGTATTTCAGTTGTAGTTTAATATTGACTTATGACATGATATTCTTGATAGTTTCCAAGTGATTTTGGTTGTCATCCACCCGATAGGATCCTCGTTCTCCGGCTCAAAGTTTCAAATTTATTATTTAAGTATTTTGGAGAATCTATCTCACTATTTTTGATAGCCTATATTGATGTCCCACGGCTGGGTAAAGGCATCCCCCTGGAGATGAAGCTTGATATTAAGCTTCCTCCGGCCAGTTGTCAATGAATAAGACCACATCTTCGCCTGGGCCTGCCATGTTCGTGTCATTGTTCCGGCACCCATTTTGTAGCTATGCCTGCCCACCTATCTATTGGGATGCATGCGGTAGATGTGGCCAGCCCAGTCCCACTTGAGCTTAGCGGTTTTTTCGCCGACGTCAACAACGAGTGTTTTGGAGCGCAGTGTGGTGTTCCAAATGCGATCAAACCTTTTAAATTAATTTACCTGAAAATATATATTCCGCAAAAAATTCTTACCGGTGACATCTAAAGCTATCTTGTGGTTCCTGGTAGGCGACACTTTGAAGTCAACCCGGCACCTATAGAGGGCGCGGTCCGCGGCCTGGACTTGGTGCAGCCTAAGCGCAGTTGGCGAGTTGGGCAGCCAGGCAGCTCGCCCGCCCAGGGAGTCGTCGGCCCAATGCGCTGTTGGGCCTTTCACTCGTCCATCGAAACTGTAAGGAATATAACAAATAAATACTTATTGCTATTATACGTTGTATAACCGAATTTTAACTTAGGAAGCCGATAAGTTTTGTTTGTCCCTTTCTGTCGTATACCGTGTATATTTGATATAACCGCAAACTTTAGGGGGTCTTAGTATAGGCACGAGTTAATATATTTATCGTAAAATTATTTAAAAATTGCAAACTTTTTTTTTGATATAAAATAATTCAGCACGCAATGTAAAGCTTTGTTGTTGTTTGTTGACAATAAACATCGTAATGTCACAACTGTCACTAGTTATAAGTGTACGCCGTACATTGCTGCCCGAAAAAGAAAATCTAAAATGAATTACGGCATTGTAGTCAACGCTAAATTAATAAATGTCATAAAAGTTAGATTATAATACTTAGATCTACGTCTGGTTATAATATGCGGCTATATTTTACGAGCCCCGATGCAGTGGAGTTCGTCTAGTTCGAAACAATTTTTACAAATTTTTGAATATTTTAAAAATGATCACATTATGCTAATGATAAATTGTATGAACGTTAGTCATGGTTAATGTACTACATTTCAAGAGACACAACAATCTGAAGTACGCTTTTGTTGTTTAATAAATCGATTTTAACAAACCAGTGTCTAAATTATATTTTCGTTCACCACCGTAATTCCGCGCTTATAAGCTTGACGCAAAATTCGCAGTGCATCAGGTGTACCATGTCGTCTTTAATATTAATGGCGTTCTTTACATTCATTGATTATTTACAAAATTAAAAATTGTGGAAAAAATTTAAAAAAATACCTCTCGTAAAATAGTTTTTTTTATTATTCTGATTTATTAAGTCCAAGTATTTTATACTCAAAGAAACTATTTTAGTACTACTATTGAATAGTGAAAGTTTTGTCTCTAAACCTTTTCCCCCGGATGAACGGGATAATCTCGAAAAACTGTCTAACTGAACGAGAACATATGCATCGGGGCTTGTATATACACACTGTATACACTTATTGAAAGGACAAACAATACGTATCGGCTTGCAAAGTTAGGAGACTTTTATAAATAAGGGGTTAAAGATTATAGATGGTTTCGCTCACGATGACGCACACATTTGTACTTAATAACCTATAGTGACATGACAAAATTATATACGATTTAATCTACGTGTCCTCTTGAATCTAACAATCAGTGTGGCCTATGTATATAAGGTATCAATTATTGTGGTGTGAAACATAACGAAAACCATATTTTGTCTAAAATTTGTTTTCAAAAATGGAATTTCCTATAAATGGGAATTTTTGTTCTTGCGTAATACTGTTATTTTGTAACCATTTTAATTGACGCAGAATGAAATTTTATTTTTACTTCATTAAGTTGAACACGGTCGTTGATTTTTCTAGTGTTTAGTGAAACCCTTACATGAACAAGAAATTACTGCCATCATTAAAAACAACTAGAAAAATAATTAAGAATCCGAAGATTTTTGATATAAAGAAATTTAATAAGCGCTCAAATTTATACTGATGCATACAAAGTGTGTATGTAATAACGGCGTAAAATTTAGTGACTATTATATGTGGGATCCAGATAATTTATTTGCATTGATTATTTTAGAAAATAGTCTTTTTCTCATACATATAAATAATTCAGCTCAGTCGGATTTAAAAATGAATCATCATCATCATCATATCAGCCGAAAGACATCCACTGCTGAACATAGGCCCCCCCAAAGATCGGGTAGCGCAGGACCGGTCATTGTGGCAATTTTTGGGGGAGGTCTAAAAATGAATCTATTTAACTAAATTACTATTCCATTCAATTTCTATTATCAATTACTCACACACTTGTATGAAATAGATCCGTTTCAGGTTCACATCAAGTAAAGTTTGTAGGATTCAGTTAGGTTCATTTTATTATAGGTAACTGTAACAAAAATCATGTAATTAATGGTAGTTTTCATCGCGTTGTTGTAACCTGAACGCCGTGCGGTTTTTCCGGATGGCACAATAATTATTATTCCGAATGTTACCCTAATTCCGAAGGATAGGTAAAATACAAAATTTGATGATAGAATTTAAATAATTTAAACAACTTTTAATTAAATAATTAAATAAACAGATAGGTACTTAACATATATTTTTATATTAAATGTTAACCGTTCCATCGCCGAAAGATTGAATGAAAGCTGTATTTTAATATAAAATATAAGCCATGAAGGCTTCGGTAAGTGACAAACATATGTACCCTAGACCTAAGACTTTTATCTTGAATAAATAATTGAAAAAAAAAATACTGTAAGGTAAAGGTTGAGCACAATAATTATAAGGGTTACATTTGAAGGTACGAACTGAAGTTATTTTGGCAATAATAAGCTTACGAACACGTGGCAGCGTTAGTTTAAGTTTGTGGAGCGCGTGGCTTATTTTCTACCCCTCCCGCTTACAATACATTACGCGAGTATGAGTGCGATGAACGCGCCGGTATTAAAAATTAATATGGAATCTTCGTTACACATCAGTCTATTATTCATTATAATCATGTCAATAATGTCACGTATTTTTTCGTTTCAATAATAATCACCATTCGAACAGTACGTTCAAAATTACCTTCACAAATGTTATTTCATTGCCGATATATGAATGCTATAGCTATTGAATGTGCCTGGAATCCATCACGATTGGAAGTTCGACAAAGGTGATTATTCTCATCAAATATGTATATGGTCCTTCATACAAAAACTCTATTGCTTCAATTACTTTCAATGGTTATGTACAATTATTTTGTGTCTACATTATCGGCTATTTTACTGGTAATCAAAGCAACATTTCCCTATTATTATTATATTGATGTCAAAATTTATAGATATCTACACTTAAAATGTAATTAAAATAGTGAGATGTGTACACTTATTATCATATTTAATGTAACAGCAGTTAATGATAAAATAATTTCGTAATTAACTGAATCAATTGTTGAAGGTGGTTAGCGCGGCTTCCGTAAAAGAAACAATTATTATGATATCATTTAAGGTACTTTTCAAATTATTAGGTACACTCTACCTAAAGGCACATAGTATAAAGGGGGGTTATCTATCTACTTTCAACAGTAGTCTGCGTTGAGTGAAGAGAAAAACCTTAAAAACACTGTTTTCTTTAGTGGTTTGTATACTATGTAAATGTAATAGGACCTCATTAACCCTTCATCTGTGTTTGATAGTTAAGGATCCGTACAGTAGATATTGAATTCAAATCAATTTATAATTTGAGCTAAAAATCCATTATACCTACTGATCCTTAGCAAACGCAGACGAGGCGTTGAAACAAAGATTTTTAGGGTTTCGTAGTAAACAGGAACCCTTATAGTTTCGCCATGTCCGTCTGTCCGTCTGTCCGTCTGTCTGCCTCTGCCGTGTCATGCACATGTCGGTGAATTTCAATTAATTATATGAGATACGGGTAACAAGTCTAAATCGTCTTTAATTCGATTCCTTTATCTACCACGAAGACAATTATTTTAATATTGTTTACCAATTTTGTGAACGAGCCTGTCACAAGAGTCGTGTAACTCGATTTTTAATACATCATAACTTGCCTAAGTCGTGTATCTCTAGTTAAACGATATAGCCACGACAAGCTTCGTAAGTATTCAGCAAATTCCACCAAAGTTACACGACTTTGGCAAGGCTGCCGCCCTGGTGAACGTCATTTAAAAAGACCCCCATTTTTTTGTTAAAACTTTATAGTATAAACAATATTAAATTAATTTAATTATTTTACTTGCTAGCTTTTGTTCTTCAGAATTATTTTTAGTTTTATCGACCAACGTGTTGTTAAGTATAATTAGCTGATTATTTCATAAATAATTATTATTTGTTGTTATCAAATAATCGTTTTATCTGATCTCTGTTAAAAAAGTTTTAATTTGATTCCTCAGTCATTAATTAGTACAAAATAAAACAGTTTATCTTTAATGTTGTACCATGTTTTTTTTAATAACTTTATTAAAATTGCTTGAGCGTAGTACATTATGTTTAATTATAATAACACAATAACAACTTTATAATACCTATGAATTTAAAACCCAGTTCAAGACTATTCAGGTAAATATGAGCTACGTTTATCACATCACATCACATCATCAGCCTATGACAGTCCACTGCTGGACGTAGGCCTCTCCTATTAATTATGCGTATTGACGCATTAGGAGGTAAATGCCCATAATCGCCACGCTGGGCAAGCGGATTGGCGATCGCAGTAATGTGTCCGCTATGATGACGCTGCTGCCCATCATCAATCTTGATTAAAAATGGTCAGTGACACTTCAATCCCTTAGTCGACTCTTACGACACCCGCAGGAGGAGCTGGAGTGGTGACAAATGTATTCTTACTGCCGTCACCACGCGGCTACGTTTATGCTCCACGTATTTTGCCCAAGTCTATTTTGCGTAATTTCTGTAGAAAATGGATTTTCTATTCACTTAACGCAGATAACTGTTTGAAAATTTGAATGTAATAAGACCTCATTAACCCTTCATCTGTGTTTGATAGTTAAGGATCCGTACAGCAGATATTGAATTCTAATCAATTTATAATTGGAATTAAAAACCCATTATACCTACTGATCCTTAGCAAACGCAGACGAGGCGTTGAAACCATGATTTTTAGGGTTTCGTAGTAAACAGGAACCCTTATAGTTTCGCCATGTCCGTCTGTCCTTCTGTCTGCGTCTGTCCGCCTGCCGCAGCATAGCTCGGTGGTCGTTAGTACTAAAAAAATCAATTTGTTACAGGTACATATACTTATTAGTCATGCCAACAAAGTGATAGACCGCGAATACTGAAGTTCGTAAAGGAGGATGAACAAAATTGTATGGACCCTGGCCTAAATTGTATGGACCCTGGCCTAATTGCCAATAACAACAAACTATATATTTTTAGAAAAGTTGTTTCGTACTCTACAATTTTTGTTTAGGCAGAGGCGGTCTAACAGCTGTGAGAAAAAAGTTATAGCTAAAACAATCATTTACCAATGAGACATTTATTTCGTAATATTCACCTTTGAATATTTTTTGGACAACATACAATTATTTTTAAATGTATTTTTTCATAATATACAGAGTACCTTACGAGACTATGACATATTTGCTGAAATTAAAAACTTTACTAATATAAGACTTATTAGGAACGAGTAATAATGACGGTCACTAACTGTCAATCACGAACACTTGCGATAGTTAAATACTCTGTAACTCCCCGTTTTTAAGTGCTATTAAGTTTCTTCACACACATATTTGGAAGTTCTCGCCATAGTAAAGGTTACGGAGCTTAACATAAGCTATCCAGAGGCATACCGTTTGACGTTATTGGTTAATAGGCCAATTTGCCCACCCTCCTTTTGGGAATTTATCTCTGTCACATCAACAAAAGCGTCATTTGATTAACAGAGATAAATCTTTAATTCGTATATTGTTTTTAATTATGGCTTTATGGTGTATGTTATTAAAATCACCTGTTATTAAACGTGTTTATAATTAACCAATACCTAACCATGAATTAATAAAATCAGCCACAGACGATGTTGATACCTATTGATAAATGTTATTAATATAAATAGTAATTCATTACTTCAACAAAATTACCTAATTAACCCGAAATTATATTTATAGACAGACCGGTAATTACCCATGGTATAATACTAATAGGTTCCTAATAGGATAGGTTTATCTTCATATTCTTCATTATTTTATTGTTAATATAATTATTATTCCTTTCACTGCTCACAGCATGGCATTGAGTCTCATTTATTTAATTTTGCTATAAGGATCATGAAAGGAGTCATAGTAATATCGTACACGGCTTTCGTTTTAACAGTGGATTTATTTATTGGAAGCGGTCACGCTTATTTTCTGCCCCATTTTGTAGACCTTGAGTGTAAGCGTTTTTGTTGACATGAAAGCATAATTATTATGCTTTTTAGCTACATTGTGGGGGCATTATATATTTGTTTTACGATTATTGAACTCAAGGTTGCTCCAAAACTATTTAGTACACTTGGAACTTACAGTACAGAATTAACTATGTACAACTGGAAGAGAATTGAAGTGTCAAAATCAACATACTGAAATTTGTCAGTCTCCGCAGCCTAAGTAGTTGGTAGTGACCCTGCCTACGAAGCTGGAGATTCCAGGTTCGAATCCCGATGAGGGCACAATATGACATGTATTTAAGTATCTTTATGTATCTATGTATTATATAATATCGTCCTTGGTACCCACCGCACAAGCTTTTATTGACCTTACCGTGGAACTAAGTCGATTTTGTAAAACATGTCCCAAGATATTTATTTAGAATTCCCTTGGCATTCCCTTCACCTTTTGTACAAAGGTAATAAAAATATGTAGAATAAAGTATCCGCCCCAAGACCAGAAATTTCATTGCACAGTAAGAGAAGGCAACTACGAACTCTAACCGATATTAGCAGTTTGGCATTGTAATTATCAAGATAAAGTTGAGTTTCATCGATTGATCAAATTCTGGTTCTGAAAAGAGAAATAGATTAGATTTGTTTCACTAAGTATATTAAAGGAGAAATATTTTTGCCTACTAACTGTTTGTCGCAGTTTGGTTTACAGAAGCATTTTTTGTGCTATTAAGCAAAGAAAATGCCATGAACGGATTAGATTTACCTCCCTGAAACAAATGCGTCGGAGGTAAATCTAATAGTCGTATTAAGATCATCATCTTCGATAATCTTAGAAGTAAAATTTGAGCTGAATATTGTGTCTGCTATGAAAAAACTCTGGCATACTTTTCTTTCATTTCCACACAGTGGGTCTTTCTGACCAAAAATCATGATCGCGTCAATTGTGTTACGAAAGTTAAAGATGCAAACTATATGTATAGTATACTCCGTCCAATAACCTCTGTTAGTAGAAAAAGGAGGAAAATTTAAAAAATGTAGGAGCGCATTGTTGATCAATCATACAAAATTTGAATTTGTTGCCTAAAGTAAACAAAATTTAACTTCGTAACACAAAACTTACGACATTAAATTTTGTTTTCATTGCAATCGACTCAACTGTGCCATTTCAAGTATGTCGTTATTAAAAATGGCAAGTCTTTTAATAAGACCGCGATTCAATAAACAGTTTTCAGTCTAAATGGCAAAAGTAGCAATTACACACTCAACAAAATTAGCCCCCGCAATTCGTAGGTCGTTAACATCTACCTGCTTGAAATTATAATTTATCGTTCGCCATTTATTTTCCTGCACGCGGGGACGTGTAGACTTCTTGTGAGAATTCAACGGAATCAAAAAAGTGTAGACTGTAGATTGTATTTACTCAAAAGCAAGGCTCGAAATTGATTTAAGCCTACTTTTAAAGGACCATGCGTCAAAATTGCCCCAAGACCAACAAAAATGAGAGTTAGATCATTAAATAGGTCTTTAACTTTACTTCATTTCATTATATGGGCACGAAATCGAATTCCATTGCAGAACTGAGATATTCATATATTTGTCAGCCTGAATACGAGCTAATTCAGTAGAAAACCTCTGTAGATTTAGCCACTAGTTTATTTTGGTAGCTGCAGCTACCAGTGATCACCCTTATTTTGTATGTAAAAAAAAAGGCTAATGTCAAAAGAAAAAAGAAACTAAGCGAGTGAGGTGGTTAACATACAATCACGTGTGCACAATCTTTTTTTTTACACACTTCGATATCCTAATGATTAACGACCAGTATCTCTGATCTATGAGATATTCATATTTTTGTCAGTGTGAATACAATCTTCACACTGACAAATATGAATATCTCAGTTCTGCAATGGAATTCATCTTGGTGCCCATAGAATGAAATGAAGTAGATTTAAAGACCTATTCAACAATGTAACTTTTAGCTGTGTTGACTTTGGGGCAAAGTTCCATACAAAGTTGGGCATGGTCCAAATCGTGAATTTTCATCGTGCATGCCCGTATACATCATACGTATACAAGATTAAGCCCCGCAGATTATAGCTTGCATTTGATGGGACTAAGTTTTACATCATCAAAAGCCTCTAGCGAGTTGGTTTATAAGACTCTAACGAAGTGAGCTGGATACAGATTGTCTGATATATCAGACTACGGCGGTTATAAGATTAATATAATGCATAATCTTATTTCATTGTGTTTTAACAGTAACGTACGAATTTTAGCTTTCTGTCTCTTATTCTCAGTGTCATAGATATTGAAGCTCTGTATGACAGCAATAGTAATATGATTTCGCACATTTCCGTAAATATACGAAGGCAAAGAAATAGCGTAAGATTTGAGTTTTATTCTTTGGTAGGCTTTGAAATGCTTGACGCTAATAGCTAATATTAGCCCACCTAACGAAGACCAAAAGTTGCCTATCGGGGGAAATAACTCGTGTATAAGCGAATTTTGGTATAGTTGTAGGGAATGGTGTTTTAAACCACGTACTAAAAGTACTGGTGGTTAGGGGTGGAGCTAAAGGGGGGAGAGGGGTGTAAAGGTCCTTATTTTTAATTTTTCGTAAATAACTCGTAAACCGTGGCTTATAGCAAAAAATGTTCTAGTACATAATTAATCTACATATAATTCTCTACAAAAAAGATATGTGCATGTTTCCTCTGGGATCAATGTGTCATGAGATAAGAAAGCACGAAGATGGACACTAAAGAAATAAACACATTTGTTTAAGTGGTATGGCACATACACAATGCTCGCTAGCATTCCAAAAGATTTTAATGCTCAATTCCTGACCATATTTAGAGTCTTTAATTTTAAACAAAAATTTCCTGGATTCGGCTTGGTTTCAGAAATAACCAACCTTTTTTTCAAAATTAGTTTTTAGACGTAACTCGTCATAAAACTTCTTTTTAATTACAATGAAAAAATATTTTTAATTAATACTACCACAATGTGTTTTAATATTACCACACCTTTTGCCTGGCAATCAAAAAATGGGAATAAAGTTGACGAAATAACCTGTCCCAAAAAAAATTATTACAATTAATAATTTTAACAAATTGTCATTATGATAAAAAGTACTGGAAATGTTAAAAAGTATGCAAAAAGTGTAAAAGTTACACCAAAAAACTTTTTTTTTGGTGGTAGGACATTAGGTCTTGTAATAATTTTTGTTTGTTTTGATGCCTAGAATGCATAGTTAAAATCTTTTGACGGCGATTTTGAGAATATTTTAGGTTTAGAAGATAATTAGGAATTTTATTTTTACAAATAAGCATACAGGGTGCGCCCGGGCGCGAGCATTCCAAAATATTTAAAGTATGCATTCTAGATATCAAAATAAACAAAAATTATTATGAGTTTTATGTGAAATACCTCCAAAAAAAAATTTATTTTTCTCTTTTATTTCAGACTTTTTGAATACTTTTTGACATTTCCAGTACTTTTAATCATTACAACAATTTGTAAAAAATATTTATTTTAATATTTTTTTTACGGACTGGTTATTTCGCCAAGTTTATTCCCATTTTTTGATTGCCAAGAAAAAGGTGTGGTAATATTAAAACATATTGTGGTAGCATTGTAATCAAAAAGAAGTTTTATGACGAGTTACGTCGGAAAACTTATTTAGAAAAAAAGGTTGGTTATCTCTGAAACCAAGCCGAATCCAGGAAATTAAATGTAACATTAAAGACTCTAAATATGGTCAGGAATTGAGCATTAAAATCTTTTGGAATGCTCGCGAGCATTCTGTACCTATGTGCCATACCTACTTAAACAAATGTGTTTATTTCTTTAGTGTCCATCTTCGTGCTTTCATATCTCATGACACATTGATCCCAGAGGAAACATGCGTATGTCTCTTTTGTATAAAATTTTATGTAAATTAATTATGTACTAGATCATTTTTTGCTATAAGCCACGGTTTACGAGTTATTTACGAAAAATTAAAAATAAGGACCTTTACACCCCCCCTCCCCCCGTTAGCTCCACCCCTAACCACCAGCACTTTTAGTACGTGGTTTAAAACACCATTCCCTACAACTATGCCAAAATTCGCTTATACACGAGTTTTTTCCTCTTAGTTTTCTTCGTTTGGTGTACTATATATAGATACTAAAGGTTAAGAACAATAACGTTGTCAGAAAAAAAAATCTGAACTTCTTACTCGTACTTCCATATAGGTTACTTTTGAGTTCTGACAATACAATCGTTGGAACTGATGACGTAGATTATTTATTTGTTTTTTTATTTCTTTATTAAAACAAAAGTTGTAATGGAAAAACAGCTTAAGGAGCCAATTCAGTAAGTACCTACAAAACCCATACAATGTATGGTCTTTGCTTTAGTATATGATGTGCGAGGGTAATTTCGTTCACATTTTCTTTTTCCTCCACTATTAGTCTCCTTGAAGTGCTCGACCCGTCGGGAGGTAATTAATTAATTAATATAAATAAATAAATAAATATCTTGGGACATCTTACACAAATCAACCTAGTCCCACGGTAAGCTCAATTAAGGCTTGTGGTGTGGGTAACAGGCGATGATATACAAAATAGAAAGATACATATATATACTTAAATACACATACATGACCAAGGAACAAATGTTTGTGATAAATAAATACACAATAATACTCGCCGGGATTCGAACTCTGAACCTCCAGCTTCGTAGGCAGGGTCACTATCAACTAGGCTACGGAGGCTGACAAACGCAATATTAGTACATTGTGCATCAAGGGAGGTAATTACGGAATGACTAACGTGAGTGTTAGAAGCCCGACGCCGTCAGGCGGAGGTCGTTTATGACTCAAGTTAGTATTCCGCTTACCGACCGTGATGCATACAATGTTTTTCATCACACTTGCCGGTAAAAAAATAAGTTTTAAGACATTATTATTATTCAATGAGGTACTGACATTTCTATTACTCCCGCTACGCACGCAAGCAATGGCATGCTTAGACAGCAAGTGTGAAGAAAAATCCATTCTAATCCGTTCTATTTCGCAACGTGTTACATTCTTATACTTCTTGGCCAGTACAGTTACAAGTAGGTACCAGATTTTCAAAGCCTTTTGAAGCTATGTTTCTTCGGTGTATGTATTTTATCTTAGCTCCAAGTTCTAATCTTTCTAACGGTTTCCACAAAGTGCATCGCTGGAAAACGTAAGGCTACTTCGGTATAAATTCTTTAGAGATCGTGAAGAAAACCGTGCACATAAATATTTCATAACACCATCCAGTCTTAACATCGGCACTTACTAAGCTCGGATCATCAATCAACTTCGATATCCCTACTGCAATAGAATGTATATAAATTCGTCATAATCGCTCATGAGCTAGCGGCGACAAAGAGTGAGTGAGATAGTTAAAGGATTTGGGGTTGGGTACACTTCATGTGTAGATGGATGACAGAAGGGTGAAAATAAACGTTTGATGTATTCAATAATACAGTGTAAACGAATTGGGGCTGAATTACATAGCCGAAACAGGACACAAAAATGCTTTGCAAGGGGTGGGAGATTCGTCAAGAAGCTTAAATATGCAGAGACAATGAATCACATCATGTCAACAACGTTAGTCTCCTGTTAAAAAATTACACATGCGTAAAAGCCGTGAGTACTTTGTAACTTTATCAGAGTAAGAAATAATACGCACATTTTATTATTACTCTAAAATGCGTTCAACAACAGTAGAATATGACCATCTGTATTACTATCAGTTGAAGTATGGGAAATTGCTATTTTTATGTTAGGTAAAACTTTTGGGTTAAAATTAACTTTTGGGTTTAAAAAAATGGGTTTAAATTTGAAACCGCTGTCAAAGCTCATGTTTTAATGCCTTTCATTACGTTTTGGTTGCATAAACTACTATTCTGTCGCTTATTTTATGGTTGGATTTTGGTTCGAACAGAGTTTATTTTGTAATACGAGTATATGGGTAATTTTAATTTATACCTCTAGTATATTTTTGGTTACAAAATATTTGGCTTTTATAAATGCTTCTTGTCTTTTATACACTAAAATTATGTAATATTGCTAATATGAGCCATTTTGTATAAATCGAGTAAATTTTTGAAACATGCCATAATTTCAAAATTTGGGAGTGAACTTTTTCTCACATTTCATGCCTTACAGACAGAGCTGCGCATCTATAATACATTTTTTTCCTCGGAGCATCAAGACATCTCGGAGCATCTCAAGAGCAACTCATTTATCAAACCAAAAATAAATGCGTATTTAATACATTTCAGGGTCGTCTTAATAAAGCGTTCGAAAGATACAACGTTTTTCCGAGTGACAACCCAAATACTTCACGAAAATGATTATAAATAATCACAGCCCCTATCACGTGGAACCAGAACGGCTTTACCTATTATTACAAAAAATACTTTGATAAAAATGAATACCTACAAATTTATTTATGCCGTAAAAAGAGTTTTCAAGATTCGTTTTTTCAGAGGATTAAATATCCATTTTTGTAACTTATTTTGTTACAAAGTTCTGTTAGAAAATCCACAATATTTTTTGCAGTGAGATCAAATACAAAAACATTTGTCTGAATAGTCTTCGATATAACTTTTAGGGATGTTAGGGGTTCATAAACACGCAATCTAGCACTGATTAACACAAATCATTAGACATATATTTACTGTCATAGATCCGACTAGTCAAGTAGTCATCGCAAAAGGTTCGGACTCGTATTGAAACAAAATGGACTCGTATTTGTTAATATATAATTTTACATTACTCAGAACTATGTCCTTATGTATGTACAAGCAAAAAATAACTGAAAATAGTAAGGACATTATCTTAACTTTGGATTTGAGCAAGGATGAGCCGTTGAGCCCAATGTATATTATTTTCTTTTTATTCAGGAGCAAAAATTTTAAGCGCACGTACCTATTCTATAGGTACATGACTTTCTTACACGAAATTAAAGTAAGTGTCACTTTACACTGGGACACTGTGCGGTGAAGCAATTTATATTATACTTATACTGATTATTTATCGCAATTGCCTGTGTCGATTCGTTAAAATAAGTAAACGTATTAAGTGGTAATGTGTAATGTAATGTGTGGAAACATTTAAATTATTTTTTGGCTATCTAGGAGTGAGGGTTTTATGTGTGACAATGAAATGTACTTTTTAGTGCCACAAACTTTTTTGACTCGGTGGCCGTAATTGGAACGACGTTTGTTTTGTAATATTAGTATGAAATATACAGTTAAGCTATGTAATGAGCAATTGAGCAACGCCATTATTTTTACTTTAAAAACTGTGAATATAACATTTATAGGCAAAAGGTACTAAAGCAGCAAATAAGTTTGTGGCACTCTACCTTAAATTGTATTTCTAGTAATTATTCAAGGAGAAGTCTACGTAATTACAATAAGTTACCTACATCATTATCTGTCTTGTCTTTGAAGATCTTCAAGATTGAATAATAATTCTGTCAAAGTAAAGATGACAGTTAAATGCTTCAATGACTGAAAGAAATGATCAGCAAAATAACTAAAGAAAACAGCTACATTCTAATCTATATGGAAGAATAATACAAAACGTATTCACTCTCAGAATATTTTTCACTCTGAGCTGTAGCCGTATAAAGTGAAACCTGCATTTTCATTTTGACGCTCACATCGATCGAATGGGATTGTGTTTACTCTATGACTGCCGATGGAGTTTTGTTATATAAAACGGAGTAAAGCATTTCCATTCTAATCCCGTTTAGATCGGGAGCGCTTAGTGTTGTAGTATCTCTGTTTCGCAAACACAAACGTATTAATAAGCTGTGACAAACAACATGTCGTTTCACAAACAAAATCCTGGGCACAAAAAGCCGTTTAATCTGATCAAACATTTTGCTCTCCCAGCATTTGTGCCCAAACTAATTTGGCACTCGCAGGGTCGGTCATGCATAACAAATGTGTGCCTGAGCGATTTATAAAATATTCACACATTGTCAGACGGCGACTTAGCTATGAATCTTGGCTATATCACAGGTATTTCTGTGGAATTACTTGGTTAGCACCACTCTGACAGCATAGAATTTACACAAGAACAAATATAATATACTCCCGGTCAATGGATACGGGACACGTGGATTTTTTCATACAAAATACTGCATATATTTATAGTAGACGTAGAATTTATAATAAGCTTCCAGCATGCCTGAAATCTTTGTCCAAATATGAATTTAAGTGTATACTGTATGTAGATTACTAAGAAAAAAATGTTTTCATAGTAAATAATAAAAAATTTGATTGACATACATAATATTATATCCTATTTTTTTTTCTAAAGCGTTTATAATCTTATTTTAAATAATTATTTATGACATCATTACTTTAGTCGAATTAAGACTGTGATTTCTCTAGCTTGTATTTTAATGATTGTATAATGACATTGACAATTAGCATTGTAATAATTCAAAATTTAGATTTTCTGATTGCATTTGTCACTAAAATTAAGTGCAATGCAAATTTTCACATGCCTATACAGGCTAAGCATATTAAGGATACACAAATTGACATGTTTCACCATTACTATGTAGATACCATATGTTTTTGGTGAATAAACGGCATTCATTCCTTCAATCTTTTTTAGGTCAGTTTGTATTAGCATTTCCCTTATTTTTAAAATTTAAAATAAAAAGTTTTATGATCGTCCTTAGAGCTCTCAACACAGTTGCTAAATATCTTACTCGCGTTATATTGTCATATTTAACCGAATAGTCACTCATTTTGCATTAAAAATATTTTTGTCAACCACGTAAAAAAATTGTAAAGTTTACAAAAAAAAAATATCCACTCACGAGACAATGCAATGGTAGGGGTGTTTTTCAGGTTCACATTCTGCACGCGAACCGGCTTATTAGGTATGTAAAAAAAAACTAAAAAATAAAGGGACCGTTGAACTGCTTGCACACGACCAACAATTTACGTCTGCAAGTTTGAAGCTCTAGCTCGTAAATTGGTTTTGTGGTGTAGTAAAATGAGCGTGTACAAGACATCTCGCGTACTTTAAATACGCCTGCTCGCATATGTCCCAATACACATTACTATATTGTACCTGTTCATATAAGAATATATTTGTCACCACCCCAACTCTTCCCGGATGCCGTAAGAGTCGACTAAGGAATTGAAGTGTCATTGATCATTTATTTATCGAAGATTGATGACGGGCAGCAGCGTCATCATAGTGAATTCACTAGTGCGACTGCGAACGCCAACCCGCTTGCCCAGCGTGGCGATAATGGGCATTTACCTCCAAAGGCCGCTTGTAGACTTCCGTTATTTTCACCGGACGACGGTCCGGTCTCTATACCCTTGTAGACAAGTAATTTTGTGTCCGATGCGTGTACACACACCCATAGTGAACCATACACCACCACAAGTCCGGGAAAAAAAACGGACCGTCGTCCGGTGAAAATAACGGAAGTCTACAAGCGGCCTAATGCGGTCTTACACGTAATAGGAGAGGCCTTTGTCCTGCAGTGAATTAGTATAGGCTGATGGACATATTAGATAGTCAGTAATTATTTTTTCATCACACCTTTTCCGTAAGTGCGCCAATACGCTGCGGTGATGCGGCGGGCCGTAGGTGCGTCATTACGTCATAGTAGGCCGTTAAGGATTTTCATACAACATTACGTGGCACTAGCGGGGTCCGGCGCACGCCGCGCGCCGCGACGAGATTTCTTTTATGAAAATGATGAAATTAAGTCATCCCTGATTTAGACCATTTTAGAGTAGTTTTGTGAAAATATATTGTTTTATTTACTTTTTTGCCTGTGATGTGATGAAAAACATTGTGTGTGCCACGGGCGGTACAAGAATTACGAACTCGTGTTAGAATTAAGCTCTCACCTTCGGCTCGGGCTTGAATTCACACTCGTTCGTAATTTCTTGTTTACCGCCCTAAGTACACAATGTACTAATTCAACCATATTTGAGGTGAGGGTGCAAATAAAATACCTTTATTTAGCCTCACAGAGTTAATCTCAGGTTTTAGGTACTCCAACGCGGTATACCTTCTGGTCGCATAATCTTTTTCAAACTATTCTATTTTGGCATACTTTTTTTCGCATAATTTGTATTAGCATAAATGAACTGTCGCATAGTTATTATTTTGGCATACTACTTTGTTCGCATATTAAAGTTTTGTAATAATTTAACATGGACTAATTTATATTTGCCTAATGTATACTACGCATATTAATGTTTGGACTAATGGTTATTAGCCATATATATTTCGGAAACCATAATTTTAGTTCCCTATTTGAATAAAACACTTTTCTTTGTTAACATTAATTTTAAATCAATTAACATGCATTGTACATATTGAGTATTTTACATATTTTAGAATGTTCTTTTATTCTGTTGCGGGTCTCTTGAATCTAAAATATTAAAATGCGTTACTATCTAATATCAAAGCATAGATAAATTAGGTTAGGTTAGGTTAGTGTGTTGTCCAGGCGCGAAGCGCCTAAACTACGCAGAATAGGGGGTCTGCGTCGCAGACCCCCGTCGACCTCACTATTGTTACCATATATTATATAAGTAGATTATATTATACACACTTGATTTGCCATGTTGAAACAATCGGTTTTCCTTAATCGCTTACATTATTATATTACTCACCGTCACTTTTATTCATAAAACTAAATGTGAATCTACCGTCATTCTCCGTATACAGTAGAACGCCTGAATGCTTAGACAAGTTACCAATCGCTAACGCTTAATCGTCAATCGTAAACGAAAGGCAGCTAACTGTAATAGCATGTCAGTCATGCCAGTTGGTAGTCTAATTTTAGGATTAACTATTTGTATGCATCGTGAAATGATGCGTAATAATTATTATGCAATTTTGTATTTATACTGTGTGATATTAGTTATTATGACGGGTATGCCTTTAATGTGTATGCTTTTAGATATTATGCGTAAAAAAATATGCATAAATATGATTCGTCTTGTCAATATTTCGGCTAGAAGACATAATGCGTAACTATATTATTACATTCGTTAGTATGCATCCCAATAGTGAACCCTCTAACGCTAGTCATGCAATTTATTAACATAAATTGTGGAATATTTATTTCGCGTAATGAACACAGAATAAAGATTGTGCGTTGACTATGTTGTCATTTAATTCGTTTTACACTAAAATCCTCTGTAAGTTCGATTCAGCCATTTTTAGATATTGAGAAAGAGATTCCTTCCCAGTAAAAGGACGTTAGTGATACACCGTTAACACCACTTGCTAGTATCTAGTAGCAGATTGTCAAAATCGAAAACCCACCTGTAAATAGGCACGTCATCCTTGTACCACACTACAAGCAGCAGCGCGTCTGGCGGCTGGGGAGATCGGGTGTCGCACGGCAGCGTGGCCTCACCACCCGACACCCCTGTCACTTTGACGACGTCCAAGGATTCCGCCCGGACACCCGACGACGGCCGCAGACCTGTTGACAATGGTCCCACTATGAATTTTGAACGTTGCATATTTTATGGCTGCATAGATTTTGTAACCGTGGAGAACTCGTTGCCCTTCTTGTGTGCTATAAACGTACAACAACAAAATGCACCGGATAACCAAATGGAATTTAAGCTAGCATTGGATACCAATATAATTTTGGTTCAATGCATCTTTAAACTTAATTTAATAAATTTAGCCGAAGCCAAAATTGCAAAAAAGGAACCCTTATAGATCCGTTACATCCGTTTATAAGTCTGTCAAAGCCGATTTACTCATAAACTCTAAATATTACAGTAATGAGATTGGGCAAGATTATGACTGTGTTGTAGGAGATCCGCAAGAGGACCAAAGTGGCAGTGGGCTGGCTGGGCACATCGCCAGAAGATCAGATGGCCGAAAGGGCCAGAAACTGCTGGACTGGCGACCACGTACCGGAAGACGCAGTGTGGGCAGACCTCCCACAAGATGGTCGGTCAAGGTCGCGGGAACCCGCTGGAAGCAAGCAGCGCAGCAAGAGGCCTATGTCCAGCAGTGGACGTCTTTTGACTGAAATGATGATGATGATGATGATGATGTGTTGTATGAACCGCTTCATAATTATGATACTGTATTGTATACAAAATGCGGTTGGGGCCCTACATACATGTAACTGAGAGGTACATTTTTTTTTAATGCACAGAAGCGTGTGGCCTATCAATAGAAAGGTCTTTGAAGGTGATATTCAGATTTTTTAAAACGCATTTTTATTTCGTACGATTTTCGAAATATCATCTCTCGAAGTCTTAAAAAGTGTCCTCTTTTTCTATTTTTAAACTACGCGGTATCAAGTAAAAGTAAAAAATATGTTACACATATTAAAAACTCTTTCAACGATTTTTGCTTTTGTGAAATGATCTCTTATGGTCATTCAAGTAGGTTGATTTAATTATATTTTTTAAAAGATAAATTGATAATGGTAACTAGTTGCTTATGATAACTAGTCGAGTTTTTACTGCATATATTGATGATATCATGACCAGTAACAAAAAATATGATAATGTTTACATCAACGTCGTCGCAACTAATACCAAATACCTTTCGAACATTTTCTTCTTTTAAGCTGCGATCACAAGTCACTCACTCTAAAGACACGATTAACAAACAGAGTCGGTATTAAACGGCTCGAAGATATTTTAGAGCCGCTCGTTGGAACTCGTTTGCTCAGCGAAGGTTTCTCAGAACACCAGGCGCGATCGTGACAAATTGCCCGATTAACAATTCGCGTCCCGCCGGAGGAGATGGCGCGAGTAACGATCCAATATATCAAAGGATTTTTCCGAACACCGACACTGAAGTTACTACGTGTTTATTAAGACGGTGCGAAATGGCAGTTGTGTGAGGGATTCTCAGGTGACTTGAATGTGTGTTCATTTATGTTTCTTGAAATGTCAGCAGTTATTTGTCAGCCTCCGTAGCCTGGTTGGTAGTGACCTACGAAGCTGAAGGTTCTAGATTCGCATCTCGGCGAGGGCTTTATTTGTGTATTTATTTATCACAAATATTTGTTCCTTGGTTATGGTTGTCTATGTATTTAAATATCTATATGTATCTACATATTATGTCTATGGTTGACTGGTACTCACACCACAAGCTTTAATTGAGCTTACAGTGGGACTAGGTCGATTTGTGTAAGATGTCTCAAGATATTCATTTATTTATGTTACTTAAATAGGCCTAGATTTACCATAAGCGCATTAATAATTTAATGTAAGACAGAATATTATTTTACAGTAATCAGAATTTATTGATTTTCTCTTAAAATAATAAAAACAAAGGTTACTACAAACAGCTAAATGTATTTAAGGGAATCAATTTTAAGTATTATGCTTACATTTATTATATGTTATATAATTAAATACGAGTAGCAGTGAGCAGATTAAAGAGACAATACATCTCGTCGATTATTTTGTGATGGCTCCTGGTTGTTAATTTATAATATTGTATGTCGTATAGTTTTGTTACAATTTTCCTATTTGTGTTTTATGAATAGTAGTGATGATAATTAAATCAAATTTCCATGTATTACTTATTTTACGTTTTAAAATCAACAAATAATTTATAGTGTAGTGTAGTAATAGTTAGTAATAATCAAATCTTTATCATTGTTAGGAATGAAGAACGTTGTCTCAAACTTCAACAGCTAAAACTGTCTTGTAAATTAATCAAGAACACCTTATAAAACGAAGTACCCAACCGAAACTAAGCACACCTAAAGTTATTGAGACAAGTGGACCCTCATAATCACATTCTCTACTTCGGTCCAATTAGCTCACACAATAAGAAAGCTCACACAATGTCTATGACTCCTTCTATTACCGAACTAAACCCGTGATGCCGAAATAAGTTAACGAATAGACATGAAAGAAAAAGAAAATAATAAAAGTAAATTAGATAAGGACAAAGTTTATCTAGTCTCATTAGGATTTACTTTAATGAAGACCCTGATTACAAAAGATTTGTTGATACGTAAGTAGGTATATAACAGCGTGCTGCTTACTCTGAGGCCATAAACGGAATATACATAAATGTAACGGAATAACAACATCTTGAATACAACATGGCATTGAATAAAAAAAAGAACAATATAGCATGTAACGTCAATATAAGAAAAATATTTCAAGAATCAGGGATATAGCTGTAGAAAATGTTACGGGGAATCAATCATAAATAAAAATGTTTTATTTTGACAAATATATTTTTTTTAACTATCCGTAGTTTGATGAGCACGAAAGTGAATAATTATGTCTATCATAAAATGCTTTTTAACCCTTAATAGGGCCATGGTAATATATTTACCACCTCATTTTGAAACTTATTTTGTCAATGAATATGTGTCAAACCCAATGAAATTTAGGTGTGACTGATGCCTTATTAAGGGTTAAATAACTGACAATGCTTAATTATGATTAATTTAAGGTTCTATTGCAAAAAGATGTTACTTAGTTAAGGCCTTAACCAAAAAAAAACACGATCGTACAATGTATATGGTATTCTCTGTCCAACAATTTTTGGCAGTGGATAAAGGTGGCAGATTAAAAAAATATAGTAGGTACATAATTATGACATCGTCAGTGACTGGTTTTTTGATTCACCCTCGCGGAATTTTGCGTATAAAAAATGACGGGTGTGTATATAAAAAAAATTAATACTATTATATTACATTATGAACAGTAACAATATGGCAAATTGCATGGAAATACGTGTAAATATTAAACGTTTATTTTTCAAGTTACTGTAGGAGACCCGTCGGGGGAATCAAAAAAACCGATCACTGAACATCGTATGTTAATCGAGCAAAGAAAATTTTAATTTGTTACCGTTTTTCACTGCCAAAAGTTGTTACACAAATTAAACTTAGTAACACAAAAATTTAATTAATTACGGCCTTTAACTACTTTTTTTTTGCAAGACGCTGACGACATTAGTTTCAATGACAAAGAACAATTCTTACATTCAACATTTTTAAAAACGATACTCAGTGAAGTGTTTTAATTTTCTTACATTAAATTTTGTCGTGTGGTGACGGCAGTAAGAATACATTTGTCACCACTCCAACTCCTCCTGCGGGTGTCGTAAGAGTCGACTAAGGGATTGAAGTGTCACTTACCATTATTTAATAAAAGATTGTTGATGGGCAGCAGCGTCATCATAGTGGACACATTACTGCGATCGCCAATCCGCTTGCCCAGCGTGGCGATTATGGGCATGTACCTCCTAATGCGTCTATACGCATAGTTAATAGGAGAGGCCTACGTCCAGCAGTGGACTATCATGGGCTGATGATGATGATGAAATATTGTATTATTTAACCGTTAAATTATTCGTGCTTTACGAGTACCTAATTGATTAATATTGATATGAAATTGAACTTACATACGTTGACGATTATCCGCATACGTTACATAAACATTCCAACTGCTGAATTCCAATTTCATGTCCAAAAGCAGTTCTAAATCACACTTTTGGATCCAGTAAAAACACTAAGCGACTTCATCCATTCACAAACTAAAAAAGGTGAAACAAAAGTTCGTAAGCATAATTTACCCGGTAACTAGATTGAGTCTTTACAGAACAGTCGAATTCGGAAAACGAAAAAGTTTTTTGTCATTACAATTTACTTATCTGAAAATCCTCCATTTAGAAGGAAGGAAATCAGCAGGGCAGTCGACAGAGGCATTCTAATCGCAGATAACGGTGACAACTGGTCAGGGTTGCCAATTTATCATCACCCAACAAGTTTTAAACAAATTTCTATGCTATGAAAACCCTAAAAATATAATTTCGCGACATGTAATTTAATCATACTAAACAATGTGACGGTTAAGGAAAGCACTTGGGGTTCGTATAGATAATCAATAAAAAAAGAATTATAACCCGAATAAAAGTTTATATACGTACAATTTTTACAAGTATAAATATTAACACACAATACACATAGTACAATTTGTATTTTTAATCTTTCAAATCAAATCAGGAACTTTTATTTGATGGGCTTCCAGATATTTTTCTCTAGTTAGCAAAATTAATGCAATAAGCAAAATAGATTTCAGATAGTGATGATAAATTTAAATACAATTTTTTTATATCATACATGTAAAAATCTGTACCTCTGCATTATTGAAGCTATAATGTTTTTATTTAAACAAAAAGTATCAAATAAACCGAACTTTTTTTTGTAAACGCAATTATTTTTCAGTCACTTCATACGTGCTTTGAGAAGATAATATCTTCTGAGACAATTGTTAAATACGTATAAAATTAAAGTGGTATCACTGAACATTTACAATGTCATAAAATCCTTGAACTAACAACACCGGACATAACCATTTGAAGTAAAAATACAAACATCACGACGCTTGAAAAAATGAAAATGTTGACAGCCCTAGCTCAGACAGCTTTCCGATGCTAATCGCATCGTTTGTCACGGGACGACGCGGATTACTCGCGTGCGTCGGGATAATATTGTCCCGCCGGTGGTGCACCCGCATCCGATAAAAACGATTATTGCGTTCGCTACCAATATGGAAAAATGTTTCTTCACCGTACAGGAAACAATAGTAGATTACATGCCAAGGCCGTTTAAGTGGGAAATGCCTCGGATGACGTGTAATTGTAGTTGTGTAGCTGTAATAAACATGTTATCCAAGGCTTTCCGATTTAACGGCTGAGGTTTCTATACTATTTTTCTGCTCAACGGAGCCGGTAGGTCGCAACTTAGTTTAGCGCAGCGGCCAGCAATGTGCTGTTAGCCGGCCGGAGGGCAGAAAAAAAATTTTTGCTTGCTGACTAATAAGTTATTGGCAAATGCAATGTTAATTGTTGGTCATCATAAGGAACAGATATGTCAAGCTCGTAACTCGCGTATTGCAAGGGCAACAATAACAGTTATTACAACGCAATTACATTATCCATATATTGCCTAGATTAAATAATAAGCACAAATAAATAATTCAGAGTACCTATGTATTTTGCACCAAGTTCAAGATTTTATAATATGACTTTTACATAAATATTTATGACACGTTTATGCATAAAATCAAAATCGAATAACGGAACATGCTGCCTACACATTTATCTCAACCCAACCTGATTCGCAAAATCGTTGGCATCCTCACAAAAAGTACCAGAACAACCAATGAAACAGTAGTTTATCAGTCGTTTCGTAAAATAATTCGTTGGGGCAGGAAAAGTAAAATTTTCCGACTCGTGTACGTACAAGTTTTACGAGCCAACATTGGAAACAACTGTTCCCTTGGGCCATGATGCGAGATGTAGATATATAGACAATTGTCTCAAGATGAGAGTAGCAAGCGTGTCGGCTACATAAACATTATGGTGTTACAAATTATACGACTAGTGACTGATTATAGAATTTTTCATCATTGTTAACTTGTTAAATGCCTGGGATGACATGTAATTGCAGGCCGAGGCGAAGCAGGGGCCGACAAACATGTGATCCGAGGCATTCCCATTTAACGGCCGAGGTGTGTATACTATTTTTCTGCTCAACAGAGCCGGCAGGCGGCAACTTAGTTTAGCGCAGCGGCCGGCAATGTGCTGTTTGCTGGCCGGAGGGCAGAAAAATAGTTCTATTTTATGGGGAACTATCGAAGGTTCCGGTAACCGAAGAAAATAATATTTTCTTCTAATCAAGAAAATTATAAATAGTATAACAATAATTAAATAAAAATAATTATTTATAATTAAATATTTTCCTGAAGCTTTGTTACTAGGTATCGGACATTTTATAGCATTTTTGGTGTAACGTTATTGCGTTGGTGTATCATTATCCCCAATCGTAGCAGGAACAGTTGAGGGTTTATAACAGTCCATGAACCTCAATTTGATAATCTCTCTCGAAAATGTCCACAGAGATTTATTTCAATTCAACGCCAAAATTGTTATTACGATGTCTGCGAAATTTTAAATGTACTGAGTCGTGAGTAGCCAAACTAGATCACTAAAAATATAGTATATTACGATACAAGCGCAAAAAACATGACGCTCGAAACGAGTGGCGATAAATTAAAACACAACCGAAGGGAGTGTTTTATTAGTCAAAATTATTTTGGTTGTCTTATTTTGTGTCCCTAAAAAACGAGACGGGGTAGTGATTTTTGTATGAGATGATGTTTTGTTTTTAATTTCTCATGTATGGATTAAAATGTAGCGTGAAAGAGAAACACAACTGCACCGGATTTTTTATATATATACATACTGAGTCGAAACAGCAACTAAAAGCGTGACATGAAACAAGACAACGAAAATAATTTTGACCCTTATATCGACACGAGTTACGAATACGCAAGTCTGCACTTAGCAATAAGCAATATTTTCGAACTACCAGCTAAAGGTGGGTAAGTAATCATGTGCTGTGCATGTGCAAGTGTGCACAATATTTACCGTATCTGCTCAAATTCTTATTTTAAACGTACAATAACAAAACCATCCATCTTAGCTTTCGTAAACACGACGTAACTCGTTTTCACTGTCATTGTGATAAAAAATATGTGTGTAAGGTTCCTAAGATTGCGTAGG